>JAJQOW010001203.1:0-58923 GCA_037975125.1 Latrodectus hesperus
TGCTCTCTTAAAGGCGATAAGATTCTCCGTAGTGGGGTAAATCGGAAATAACCCCCATGACTTCCTTTGTTTTTTATAAGTTTGTTTACATTCATCATTCTACCATGGTTTGCAACGCCGGTTGGTAAGACTTACAAAGATGACACCGGCCCACCCGAAGGTATACGGTGATGGAGCGTTGCTTTGGTAATCCAGCCCAGCAAGAGTGGACACAAGGTATTTAGGAGTCTCAAGGGTCCAAAGGACAAAATCAAAGGTAACTTGTAGTAGAGAGTGATTAACACTAAGTCTCTGGTGGGTAACATAATACTCGCTCCACTGAGTTCGGTCTGACTGGAAGATTTGTGGGCCAACCTGGCCTTTATTAATAATACATTAGAATTAATAGTACAAACAAGATATATACATATTTACATATTTACAAGAGGCACAAATTGCTAATAGGTTACAATATCAAGAATGTGTGTTTAACAATACGTGAGTTTGGGTGACAATACAGAGGTGGACTAATTGATGGATGGTGGTTGGTTGGTTGGTTGGTTGGGTTTTATGGCGCAAGGTCCAAAATCGGACATGCTGCGCCAAGAAATAAGTTTTGAAGAAGATATTTAATTTTTTTTTAATTTATTGTTATTTTATTTTATTTATTCACTTATTTACTTTTTTTGGAAACCCAAGCAACATTAAAATTATAAAAAACAAAAATTAGTGTATATATATCATATTAAAATCCAATTATAAAATATAAATGGTAAAACAAAATTATATATACATTTAAAATTTAAAATTGTAAATTAAATATAATATAAAAAACCTATTGCCCTCAAAAAGGCAAATAGGTTCCCGTGGGGTGGCTCCCCAGCAAATCAAATAAGTTTAAGATATCACATTTAAAAAAGAGTAAACGATATTGGTTAAAATATTTGCATGAAATTAAAATATGATAAACAGTGAATGGTTCATCACACGTTTCACACCAAGGATTTAATTCGCTTAGAAACAAATGTCTATGTGTGAAACGTGTGTGTCCGATACGAAGGCGGGTTAATCTTACATCAGCACTTCGTATCGGTAAAACTGTTAATGAGGTGATGTATGGGAATATGGCACGCAATTTATTATTGACCTGCATGTTCCATGACTCCTGCCAAAGAGAATGGATTAATATTTTAACATTTTTTCTCACGTCAGACAAAGGAACTGATGGAAGACACGGGCCAGATGCAGATTTAGCAGCTGCATCAGCCCTCTCATTGCCATCGAGACCTACATGACTTGGGATCCAGCAGAAAAATATTTCATATCCCTTGCCAGCAAGGGAATCTAATGCTCGGAAAATTCTAGACACAACAGGATGGCAGTCAAAGCTACTGTTCCGCAAAGCTTCCAACACACTCAAACTGTCAGTGTACACACAGTATTTAAAATTATCACATGTATTCATCTGCTGAAGAGCTTGGTAAATAGCACTTGCTTCAGCAGAGAAGATGGAACAGGATGGATGGAGGCTGTAGCTAAGTGTTTTGTTCTCAATAACTACAGCACAACCAACATGTCCTGTAGATTTTGAACCATCAGTGAAAACTGGTGTATACGTGGTATACTGACAGCGATGTGAGGCATATAGCTGCTGGAAAACAGTAGTTGCTGTGTCTGATTTTCTAAAACGAGCAAAAGGATTGATGATTTTAATCTGTGGATCGTACCAAGGTGGGTGTAGAAGAAGGTCCGTTTTATCAAAACGGACATCACATAGGTCTGAATATAATAAGTTGGACTTTGTCCGAGTGAGAAAAGGTGGAATGCTGTATGAGCGTGCGTCATACAGCCTTATTAATGCAGGAGTAGCAGTCATGGATCTTAATGGATGATGAGGGTCAGCCATAATTTTTGCATAATAATTGAGAGACAGCTGCATTCGTCTCAGGTCTAAAGGCAGTTGTTCGCAAATCGCATATAGACTCTGGACGGGTGATGTGCGGAATGCGCCTGAGCATATTCTCAAAGCAGAGTGATGTATTGTATCCAATCTGCGTAGAACGGAAGACCTAGCAGATCCATACACAGCACACCCATAGTCAATACGAGATAAAATTAATGATTGGTAGACACGAAGTAGTGCCGTGCGATCAGCACCCCAAGATGTATTAGAAAGCACCTTGAGGATATTAAGCGATCGCTCGCACTTCTTCCGCAAATGAAGAACATGCGGAAGAAAATTTAACTTCCGGTCAAAAGTTATTCCCAGAAATTTTATCTCGTTGACAACAGGGATAGGTGTATTATTTATGCAGATTGTAGGATCATTATGTAGGCTGGTCTTCTTGCAAAAATGGATACAATTACTCTTACTAGGAGATAATGTGTGGCCATTCTCAGCACACCATGCAGCAAGTTTGTTAACAGTTGTTTGTAGTTGTCTCTCAATTAAACGCATGTTAGAACCCTCACATGAAATTTGCAGGTCATCAACATAAAGCGTGCCATATACAGGAGGTGAAATTTGATGAAGGATGCAACTTATGTACAAGTTAAAAAGTGTGACACTTAAAATAGAGCCTTGGGGTACACCCTCGGCTTGAATAAAAGTATTGGACATAACTGAACCAATACGAACTTTAAAACCACGGGAGCACAAAAAATTTTCTATAAATATTGGCAAATTACCCCTAAAGCCAAAATCATACATCCTACGGAGAATTCCATAACGCCACGTACGGTCATAAGCCTTCTCTATGTCGAAGAAAATGGAAACGAGATGATTTCTCCGCACAAAGGCATTGCGGATCTGCGTTTCCAGGTATGTAATATTATCAAGAGTGGACCTTCCTTTACGGAAGCCACTCTGATTGATATGGATACATTTATTTATTTCTAAGACATAGATGAGGCGGGCATTGACCATACGTTCGAGAGTCTTACACAAGCAACTCGTCAGAGCAATTGGTCGATAACTTGAAGGAGCAGAAGGATCCTTACCAGCCTTAAGGATCGGAATCACTATTGCTTCGCTCCAAAGTGATGGAAATTGGTATTCAGTCCAGATCCTATTAAACAAAAACAGCAAGTTCAACAGGGAATCTGGACTTAAATGGCGAAGCATTTGATAGCTGATTCCATCTGGTCCTGGGCTAGTATCATGGGCCTGCTGTAATGCTCTCTTCAATTCCAACATCCGAAATTCACAGTTGTAAGGCAAAGCTTGTCGATGGTTGAAACGAATTGGTGTTCGCTCAGCACGACTCTTTGTCCTTAAGAACGAAGGACTATAAGAGTCGTTGCTTGAGACGCTAGCAAAGGTTTCACCAAGGACGTTAGCGATGTCCTTAGGAGAAGAGTGCACAGCAGCTCCGGATTTTAGAATAGGAATAGAGAATTCCCTATACATTCCATTGGCTGCTTTCACTCTTCTCCACAACTGTTTACTGGATGTGGAAGAAGTAATTGAGGATACATAGCGAGACCAGGATTCCCTCTGACTTCGACGACGAGCTCTGCGAGCTAATGCTTTTGCTCTCTTAAAGGCGATAAGATTCTCCGTTGTGGGGTATCTTCTGAATAGCCCCCATAACTTCCTCTGTTTCTTATAGGTGTTTTGACATTCATCATTCCACCAAGGTTTGCAACGCCTGTGTGGTATAGAGGAACACTTAGGTATTGATGCATCAGCTGCATTTATAATTGTTTCAGTGACTTTAGATATGGCATTATCAATATCATCGATCATAACCATTTCATTATCAACAACTGCCAATTGTGTAAATAACGTCCAATCTGCCCGACTGTACACGTAAGTAGGTAAGCGTTGTCTTACACTACTACTTCCAGTCTGGGAGATGACGAGAGGAAAATGATCGCTATTATGCAGATCATTTCCTACATTTAAATTTAACAATGGCAGAAGAGATGGAGAACAGATGGCTAGATCGAGAGAATGAAACGTTCTTGTGGGTACATGGAAATATGTCTTCTCGTCGGTATTAAGCAGACAGAGACTATTATCTGAAATAAACCGCTCTATCTGCCGACCGCGAGAATTAGTATTATCATTTCCCCACAAAGAACTATGGCCGTTAAAGTCACCTAACAACAGAAATGGTGTTGGCAGCTGATCTATTAATGCATCGAGTTCCTCTTGGCGGATGACATCATGCGGTGGCAAATACAAACTACAGACTGTCAACAAGCATGATGTGTGAATTCGCACAGCTACAGCCTGTAGTGTAGTATTTAAATGCTGGGCAGTGCTGGGATAGTTGTTAGATGTTAAAATGCAAACACCTCCAGACACTGCACCATCGTCACCACAGTCTTTTCTAAAGCTTTTAAACCCACGCATGGAAAAGTTATTGCTAGACTTCAGGAATGTTTCCTGAAGTGCAACACATGCGGGGTTGTAGGCTGAAATTATAGACTTGATGTCATCATTATGAGAACGCAAACCATGGCAGTTCCAAGAAACAAAGGAAGTTATTATTGAATTTGAAAAGCTCCTTTCCCGGAGCTGGAAGGCATGTCATCTGACATCTCCTCGAGCGATAGATCATCGTCCGAGGGATGTAATGAAACAGCGTCAGCCTCCAGGGTTAAGGCTTTACGGGTGGATATGGAGGGCCTAAAATTGCCCTCCTTAGCAGATTTTAGTTTTAAGGCCTTCAGGGCTTTGGATTTAGCCATCGGAGCTTTTCTACGTGTAGTTGATGTGGATGTCGATTTTGGCTTCTGTACAGATGTAGTGGGTAATTTAACAATCGGTAGTGATAGAGCATCTGTTTGTGTACTAGTCGTTCTGGTGACTTTTGCGGCGACAGTTGCATAGCTGACTCCAACTTGAGGTGTACGAGCTGTAACAGCACGTCTCGCCTCGGGATATGTACAATTATTTTTAACTTTAGTGGTTGTGATCTCCTTTTCCAGTATCCAGATAGGACAACTCCTAGCGTAGGAGGGGTGGTCACCTTTACAGTTGACACACCTCTCCTTTGCAGTACAGGACGAACTGTCGTGGCCAACTGCTGCGCAGCGAGCGCAAGTCAGTTTGCCTCTGCATGCCGCTTTAGAGTGACCAAATCTCTGGCACTGGAAACAACGCAAAGGATTTGGAATAAATGGCCTAACGGAGAGATGCATATACGCAGCATTAATATGCTGCGGTAGGTCTGGCGTCGCAAATGTCAGGATCAGATGCTTAGTGTTAATAACTTTATCATCTCTCCTGACAGTAATGCGTTTTACAGCGCAGACCTTTTGTTCTTTAAGATTTTCTAGTATCTCATCCGTAGGCGTGTTAAGCAAATCCTTCGCGGATATCACACCACGAGAAAAGTTAAGGTTTGTGTGAGGTGAGACAGACACCTCAAGGTTAGCCAGCATATTCATATTTGCAATCAATGTTGCTTGTGTTTTTGATGCAACTTCTACCATTAGGTCACCAGAACGTAATTTTCTGATGCTCTTCACATCACCGACCGTGCCTAACATAGCTTTTTGAATGAGGAAAGGGGATACTGTATCAAAAGTACCCTCTTTCCTTTTTATGACATAAAATTTGGCATTTAATAGAGATAAGGTGTGCTCCCGTGGGAGAATAGAAATATTTGTTTCCATATTTAAATTGGAAATTTCGGGACCTGACGGCACCACCCACCACCGAGTCCAACAAGGGGATGCAGACCAGCTGCACCAGTGCTAGCCAGGTCCTATACGCTCACAGTACATCCCTGAAGTGGCCTCCACCCTTAACGAGTCACCCAGTAGATGTACCGATCGCTTGATCCATAAAGCCGATTGATGTGCTGAGGACCACAACACACCTCCCGTTTACCTGAAGCAGAGGCCAAAGCAATGTGTTGGTCTCTGGAGGCCTCAATTACCAGGATCCTCCTTTCCAGGGACACGGGTCTCCACGCACGGCAAACACGTGGGTGATTTAGTCCTCAAGAGTAGCTAATAGCAACAGAGCGGCGAAAGCTACTCAAGGGGAGCCCTCAACCTCTTGCGAGGCAACCACACTGAGGGAGAAGAGGAAGAAAAAGCAGAAGAGGAGAGGAGAGAGGAAAATAAAGAAGAGGACAGATCACTGGGGTACCTCGGGATTGTGACACCCGTGTTTACCTAAAGAAGGTAAACCCCCTGAGGGGTGATGGATGGTGAATCATCTGAGGAGTCCTGAAGGTGTTCGTTGATCTCAAGGGTGAGAATCTCTTTGATACCGCGTTGCACTTTGGGGAGTTTGATTAGATCCCTGAGCGTGCGATCTTGGAAGTCGGTGGGAAACCATTTATTTCTGATAGCCTCATGCTGCTTACAGTTTAGGATTATATGTTCGGGGCTATCTATCTCCTCATCGTGAAGGCAGCGGTCCGGTTTCCCATGGAACCTGTTGTTGTAGGTACCAAAGGCTCCGTGGCCAGTGAGGACTTGATTAATGTAGAAATCGCCATGAATCTTTTTGCGTGACACTGTGGGGATGAATGAGTAAAGTCTCCTAGATTTACTAGAGGAGTCCCAGATGTATTGCCATTTATTGATCTCATGGTCTTCAGTAATTTTCTTTAAATTGTTGTCTACTAATGAGGGTCGTGTATTCGACGTCTTGAAAGGTAGTGGCAATCTTTGCCGCTTGATCTGCTTCCTCATTGTGAACAATACCAACGTGGGCTTTAACCCAGTGGAATGTGAAGCGGTGTATGTTAAGCGTCAAGAGTTCTCTGATTTCTTTGATAGTGCTACTGAGTACTTCTTTTGCCGAGAGTGCAAGGAGAACAGAACGTGAGTCTGTGTGGATGTGACAGGTCTTGTCAATGGAGATGATATGTTTAATGGTTAGCAAAATAGCACAGGCTTCCGCCTCGAAAACAGTGGCCTGATCATTCAATCGGTTCTGGAAGCTAGCGATAAGTAGATCATTATAATAGATGAGGGCGGCGCACCCTACTCGATTGTCTATCTTTGACCCGTCCGTGTAGGCATAGTATCCTTCATGAACTTGGTCTGTACTCCAATTTATGGAGCTAACCTCCCATGGTGGTGTGTGGACAATACTATAAGTCCAAGAGTTATCGGTGTTGAAAACTTCGGTACCTATCTGAGCTGGCTTCCCCTTCCTCCATAATCGGAATCTGGTTTGGGCAGTTTCTGCCTTGATGTAGAGTGGAACACAGCCTGCTAGGACTTGTAATGCATGTGTTGATGTTGTACGATAGGACTTTATGATGAGAGCTGTGCGTTGTATTTGCGCAAGTAGCCTATTCATCTTAACGGTGTTGTTATACCAAACCGGACATCCATACAAAATGATGCTTTCTATGGCGTTGAGATAGATGGCTTTAAGAATGGGGGGCTTCAATCCTCACGTTGCCCTGGTGATTCTATTCAATTTATTGATAATATTACCAATGTTATCTTTGACAATGCTAAGATGTTTCTGCCAAGTTAGTTTGGGATCAAAGATGATACCAAGATATTTTAATTCCCTTGTGTATTTGATCTTATTGTTCTTAATGGTGATGCCCGGTCTACGGGTTATGTCTTTACTGATTTCGAAAATGGTGTATCTACATTTGTCAATGCTAAGTTTTAGCTCAAATCTATCAAGCCATTTTTCAATGATAGCAATTGGCTTCCTGGAATGTCTGGAGAATTTGAAATAGGAACTCTCAGTGAGGAGTAACGCAACGTCATCGGCAAAGGCCTGACAGTGTGCATTGCCTCCAAAGTCTTGCGTAAGTAGTTCATTAGCGATTAAGAGCCAAAGAAAGGGGCCGAGACTTGAGCCTTGCGGTACCTCATTTGGATATGGAATCTTCCGTTTATTGTCATCCAAGTATGTTCTGTTCGTGAGGAAGGACTGGATAGTACGGTAGAGGTTATCTGGGACTTTATGTTTCTGCATGATTAGTAAGATGTCTACCCACTTTATGCAGTTAAATGCATTTTTGATGTCAAGTGATATCAAACATGTGTATTGCTTATTGCGCTTGTTTTTGATAATGTCCGTGATGAGCTCAGAGGCATCGTTAGTGCTTTTTCCCTTCATGAATCCAAATTGGTTTTTGTGAAGTAGGTCTTGAGAATGATAGAAGTAAGCGATCCTGTTAAGGAGAAGTTTGTCCAGTATCTTGCCCCATACTGGGAGGAGGCAGATGGACCTGTAGGACTCCCTTTTCTGTAGATCTTTACCTTCTTTGGGGATTAGGACTACCTGTGATTTTCCAGAGGTTTGGGAATTGGCCTCTTGTTAGGCAGAGATTGAAAATAGTTGTCATCCATGTTCTATTGATATTGAACATCTCAGAATAAATAGGAAGGCAGGTGTTGTTAAAACCCGGAGCCTTTGTGTGGTCCATATTTTTAAGAGTGTGCTCAACCTCATCTTCTGTGAAGGCGGGATCGTTACTGTGTGTACCTGTGTAATTAGGATTGCAAATGGTGGTCCTTGGAAAATGAAACTTTAGGATTTCATTGATCGAGTCTGTAGTGTTGTCTGTTTGTTGATTATTCTCTAGGATGATGTTGCTGGTAATGTTTGGTCTATTTAGCTTGTCTCCGATAATTTTATAAGGCGGTCCGAAAGCATTAGAAGATGTGATGTTGCCTAGGTATTGCTTGAATGCCTGTTGACGTGTGTGCAATATGAGCCTGCGGTATTCTGATGCTTCCTTTTTATAGTTTGCTTTGTACTTATCCCGGATAGCCTGATCTGTCTGTGCGTTATAGCGCCTACGGAGTGCGTGGACTTTGCTTCTGTTGATAGGCAGCTCTGGTGTGCACCAATAGTTCTGACAATTTTTAGTCTTTTTCGTGAGTTTACTGTTTGCGCAAAGTTTATTAATGTCATCCTCAATGTCATTTATGAATGAGTGTCGATTCGAGATGTTGTCCGTTGGATGATCATTGATAATTTTGCTAAGTCCAACACTAAAGCTGTTCCAATTTAGAGTTAGGTTATTGTATCTGGTTTGTTTTTTAAACTTTGCCCTGGCTTTATTTAAATTGAATGTCATCAGTTGATGATCACTCGCGGAAAATTTATCGCTAATGTCCCAATCCATAATCTGGCAATTGTGGAGATTTTTGGTGAGTAGGAGGTCGATCTTTACTCCGATATTTCCAGAAATACCTTTTTGAATTAGGAAAGGGGATACTGTGTTAAAAGTACCCTCTTTCCATTTGACAATATAGAATTTTGCTTTAAGTAAGGTCAAGGTATGCTCCCGTGGTTGGTTGGTTGGTTGGGTTTTCTTGGGTTGGGATTATGGCGCAAGGTCCAAAAATGGACAAGCTGCGCCAAGAGTAAGGTTTTATTTTTTATTTTTATTTTTTTTTTAAACCCAAGCAACATTAAAAATTTAAAACACAAAAATTAGTGTATATATTACTTTAAAATTTAATTAGAAAGGGTAAAATTCAAATATATATATATATATATATATATATATATATATATATATATATATATATATATATATATATATATATATATATATATATATATATAATTTTAAAATCTAAAATACAAATTAAATAAAATGTAAAAAACCTATTGCCCTCAAGAAAGCGAATAGGTTTCTATGGGGTGGATCCCTTATTAAATCTGATAAAGTTAATAAATCGGTATTAAAAAAGTGTAAACGTTGCTGGTTAAAATCATGACATGAAATTAAAATATGTTGAACAGTGTATGGTTCATCACACGTTTCACACCATGGATTTAGTTCACATAGAAACAAATGTTTGTGTGTGAAACGTGTGTGTCCGATACGAAGGCGAGTTAATCTAACATCAGCACTTCGTAGCGGTAAAACTGATAATGAAATGAGGTATGGGAAAATGGTACACAATTTGTTGGTGACCTGCATGCTCCAAAACTCTTGGAAGAGGGAGTAGACAAAATTTTTAATACACTTCCTCACATCTGAAAGAGGGATTGAAAATTGCACTGAATTTGAGGCTGCTTTAGCAGCCGCGTCTGCCTTTTCATTTCCCTCGAGACCTACGTGACCTGGGATCCAAAAAAATTTGATATCATAACCCTTGCCAGCAAGGGAATCCAATGTTTGGAAAATCTTGGTCACAACCGGATGACAGTGAATGTTCGAATTTTCCAACGCTTTCAATACACTCAAGCTGTCAGTATACACGCAAAAGGAATAAGAATTTACAGTATTCACGAGCTGAAGCGCATTGTAAATTGCAGTGGCTTCAGCTGTAAAGATGGAGCAGGAAGCATGAAGGCTGTAACTGTATGTAACATTGTTCATAAAAATACCACAGCCGACATGTCTTGCGGGTATGCTCCCGTGAGAGAGAAGAGAATAGAAATGTTTCCATATTTGAAATGGAATATTCGGGACCTGACGGCACCACCCACCACCGAGTCCTACAAGGGGATGCAGACCAGCTGCACCAGTGCTAGCCAGGTCCTATACGCTCACAGTACATCCCTGAAGGGGCCTCCACCCTTAACGAGTCATCCAGTAGATGTACCGATCGCTTGATCCATAAAGCCGATTGATGTGCTGAGAACCACAACACACCTCCCATTTACCTGAAGCAGAGGCCAAAGTAATGTGTTGGTCTCTGGGGGCCTCAATTACCAGGGCCCTCGTTGGTTGGTTGGTTGGTTGGTTGGTTGGTTGGGTTTTATGGCGCAAGGTCCAAAATTGGACATGCTGCGCCAAGACGTTTTTGTTGCTTTAAATATTTATTTAATTATTTTATTATTTATTTATTTTTTTAAAACCCAATCAACATTTAAAATTTTTAAAATACAAAAATTTGTGTATATAATATTTTAAAATAAATTTTATAAAATGAAATGTATGTACAATTTTAAAATTTAATAGTTAAATCAAATAAAATGTATGAAACCTATTGCTCTTAAAAAAGCGAATAGGTTTCTATGGGGTGGATCCCCTATTAAATCAAATAATGTTATAAAATCAGTATTAAAATAGTGTAAACGTTGTTGGTTAAAAACATGACATGAAATTAAAATATGATATATAGTAAATGGTTCATCACACGCTTCACACCATGGATTTAGTTCATTTAGGAACAAATGTCTGTGTGTGAAACGTGTGTGTCCGATACGAAGGCGAGTTAATCTAACATCTGCACTTCGTAACGGTAAAACTGATAATGAGGTGAGGGATGAGAAGATGGTATGTAGTTTGTTTCCGACCTGCAAGTTCCATGATTCTTCCCAAAGGGAACAAATAAAGCTTTTTATACTCTTTCTCACATCTGAGAGCGGAACCGATGGTAAAACTGGATCTTCAGCAGCCTTTGCAGCTGCATCCGCTCTCTCGTTTCCATCAAGACCTACGTGACTTGGTATCCAACAAAATACAATTTCTTTTCCCTTGCCAGCAAGAGAATCCAATGCTTTGAAAATTCTCGACACAACAGGATGACAGTTAACGCTATTGTTTTTCAAGGCTTCAATCATACTCATGCTGTCAGTGTAAATACAAAAGTCATGACAATCATCTGTATTCACATGCTGAAGCGCGTAGCAGATGGCATTTGCTTCAGCAGTAAAGACGGAGCAGGATGAATGTAGGCTGTGACTAAAAGCTGTATTATTGATAAAAACTCCACAGCCCACATGTCCTGCTGTTTTAGAACCGTCTGTGAATACAGGTTTGTATGATTGATACTGACAGCGATGAGAAGAATATAGCTGCTGAAAAACAATAGGTGTTGTGTCAGATTTTCTATAGTAAGCAAAGGCATTGATAAAAGTATATGTTGGATTATACCAAGGCGGATGAGCATATTGATCGACAGACTCAATCCGAATATCACATAGGTCTGTGAGCCACAGATGTGATTTGGCTCGTGTGAGAAACGGAGGGATGCTCATTGGACGAGCATCATATAGTCTCATGAGAGAAGTATTTGGAACCATGGAACGTATCGGATGATTAGGGGTCGACATGACCTTAGCATAATAATTGAGAGACTGCTGCATTCGTCTCAGGTCTAACGGTAATTGATGACATATCACGTATAGACTCTGGACGGGTGATGTGCGGAATGCCCCAGAGCATATCCTCAAAGCAGAGTGATGAACTGTGTCCAACCTTCGTAACACGGAAGATCTAGCTGATCCATAAACAACACTTCCGTAGTCAATGCGGGACAAGATCAATGACTGATATACTCGAAGAAGTGATGAGCGATCTGCACCCCAAGATGTATTTGACAACACCTTGAGGATATTAAGCGATCGCTCACACTTCTTCCGCAAATATAGAACATGCGGAAGAAAAGTTAATTTTCGGTCAAAGATAATGCCCAAGAATTTTATTTCATTGACTACTTGTATTGGAGTGTTGTTGATGTAAATTATTGGATCATTATGCAGGCTAGTCTTTCTGCAGAAGTGGACACATTTACTCTTGCTTGGTGATAAGGTATGGCCATTCTCAGCACACCATGCAGCAAGTTTGTTAACTGCTGTTTGCAGTTGTCTCTCAATTAATCTTATGTTAGACCCCTCACATGATATTTGCAGGTCGTCGACAAACAAAGTGCCATGTACTGATGATGGAAGTTGATGAAGTATGTTACTGATGAAGAGACTAAAAAGTGTGACGCTTAAAATTGAGCCCTGAGGAACACCTTCAGATTGTGTAAAAGTATTGGATGTATAGCTTCCAATACGTACTTTAAAACCACGGGAGCATAAAAAATTTTGTAGGAATATCGGCAGATTACCCCGAAAGCCAAAATCATATAATGTACGGAGAATTCCATATCGCCATGTACGGTCGTATGCCTTCTCGATGTCAAAGAAAATGGAGACCAGATGGTTCCTCCGCACAAAAGCATTGCGGATTTGGGTCTCCAAATATGTAATATTATCAAGAGTGGATCTCCCTTTACGGAAGCCACTCTGATTAATATGTATACATTTATTTTTTTCTAAGACATATACGAGACGGGCGTTGACCATACGTTCGAGAGTCTTACATAAGCAACTCGTCAGAGCAATTGGTCGATAATTTGAAGGATCTGAAGGATCCTTACCAGCCTTGAGGACAGGAATCACTATTGCTTCTTGCCATATAGATGGAAATTCATTTTCCGTCCAGATCCTATTGAACAGGTAAAGTAAGTTCAACAGGGAGTCTGGACTCAAATGTTGAAGCATGACATAACTGATTCCATCAGGTCCTGGACTGGTGTTATTGGCCTGCTGTAATGCTTTCTTCAGTTCAAACATTCCGAATTCACAGTTGTACGGTAAAGTTTGTCGATGGTTGAAGCGAATTGGTACTCGCTCAGCTCGACTCTTAGTCCTCAAAAACGAAGGACTGTAAGAGTTCGAGCTTGAGACGTTAGCAAATGCTTCACCAAGGACGTTAGCTATATCCGTAGGAGAAGAGTATATAGCAGCTCCGGATTTTAAAATAGGAATAGAAAATTCTCTATAAATTCCATTGGCTGCTTTCACCCTTCTCCACAACTGCTTACTGGAAGTTGAAGATGTTATAGAAGATACATAGCAGGACCAGGATTCCTTCTGACTTTGACGACGGGCTCTGCGAGCTAATGCTTTTGCTCTCTTAAAGGCGATAAGATTCTCCGTTGTAGGGTACCTCCTAAATATCCCCCAAAACTTCCTCTGTTTTTTATATGTTTCTTGGCATTGTTTGTTCCACCAAGGTTTGCAACGCCTGTGTGATATAGAGGAACTCTTAGGTATTGATGCATCAGCTGCTTTCTTAATTGTGTCAGTGACTTTACTAACGGCAATATCAATATCTTCGATCGAGACCATTTTATCATCAACAACTGCCAATTGTGTAAATAACATCCAATCTGCCCGACTGTACACGTAAGTAGGTAAGCGTTGTCTTACACTACTACCTCCAGTCTGGGAGATGACGAGAGGAAAATGATCGCTGTTGAAAAGATCATTTCCTACTGTTAAATTTAACAATGGCAGAAGAGATGGTGAACTAATGGCCAGATCGAGAGAATGGAATGTTCTTGTGGGTATATGGAAATATGTTTTCTCGTCGGTATTAAGCAGGCAGAGACTGTTATCTGAAATAAACCGCTCTATCTGCCGACCGCGAGAATTAGTATTATCATTTCCCCACAAAGAACTATGGCCGTTAAAGTCACCTAACAACAGAAATGGTGTTGGCAGCTGATCTATTAATGCATCGAGTTCCTCTTGGCGGATGACATCATGCGGTGGCAAATACAAACTACAGACTGTCAACAAGCATGATGTGTGAATTCGCACAGCTACAGCCTGTAGTGTAGTATTTAAATGCTGGGCAGTGCTGGGATAGTTGTTAGATGTTAAAATGCAAACACCTCCAGACACTGCACCATCGTCCCCACAGTCCTTTCTAAAGCTTTTAAACCCACGCATGGAAAAGTTATTGCTAGACTTCAGGAATGTTTCCTGAAGTGCAACACATGCGGGGTTGTAGGCTGAAATTATAGACTTGATGTCATCATTATGAGAACGCAAACCATGGCAGTTCCAAGAAACAAAGGAAGTTATTATGTAGTTTGAATAGCTCCTCTCCCGGAGCTGGAAGGTATGTCATCTGACATCTCCTCGAGCGATAGATCATCGTCCGAGGGATGTAATGAAACAGCGTCAGCCTCCAGGGTTAAGGCTTTACGGGTGGATATTGAGGGCCTAATATTGCCCTCTTTAGCAGATTTTAATTTTAAAGCCTTTAGGGCTTTAGATTTTGCAATCGGAGCTTTTCTACGGGGAATGGTTGTGGAGGTTGATTTTGGCCTCTGTACAGATGTAAGGGGTAATTTTGTTATTGGAAGTGAAAGAGCATCAGTTTGTGTACATGTCGTTCTGGTGACCTTGGCGGCGACAGAAGCATAGCTAACTCCTGTTTGAGGTGTACGTGATGTTACAGTACGTCTCGCCTCAGGATATGAACAATTGTTCTTAACTTTCGTGGTTGTGATCTCCTTTTCCAGTATCCAGATAGGACAACTTCTAGCGTAGGAGGGGTGGTCACCCTTACAGTTGACGCACCTCTCCTTTGCAGTACAAGACGAACTGTCGTGGCCAACTGCTGCGCAGCGAGCGCAAGTCAGTTTGCCCCTGCAAGCCGCTTTTGAGTGACCAAATCTCTGGCACTGGAAACAACGCAAAGGATCTGGAATATACGGCCTAACGGATAGATGCATATACGCAGCTTTAATATGCTGCGGTAGGTCTGGCGTCGCAAATGTCAGTACGAGATGTTTAGTATTGATAATCTGCCCATCCCGTCTGACAGTGATGCGTTTTACAGCACAGACCTTTTGATCTTTCAGATTTTCTAAGATCTCGTCCGTAGGCGTATTTAATAGATCCCTGGCGGATACCACACCACGAGAAAAGTTAAGGTTCAAATGAGGAGAGACAGACACCTCAATGTTAGCAAGCATATTCAAGTTGCTCATAGCGTTGGATTGTGCTTCTGATGCAACTTCAACCATTAAATCACCAGAACGCATTTTCCTTATGCTCTTCACTTCGCCGATATTTCCACTTATAGCTTTTTGGATTAGGAAAGGAGATACACTATCGAAGGTACCCTCCTTCCTTTTCACAACATAAAACTTGGCTTGTGATAATAACAATGAGTGCTCCCGTGGGAGAGAAGAAAAATTATTTCTTTCCATATTAAAAATGGAAAATTCGGGACCTGACGGCACCACCCACCACCGAGTCCAACAAGGGGATGCAGACCAGCTGCACCAGTGCTAGCCAGGTCCTATACGCTCACAGTACATCCCTGAAGTGGCCTCCACCCTTAACGAGTCACCCAGTAGATGTACCGATCGCTTGGTCCATAAAGCCGATTGATGTGCTGAGGACCACAACACACCTCCCGTTTACCTGAAGCAGAGGCCAAAGTAATGTGTTGGTCTCTGGGGCCTCAATTACCAGGACCCTCCTTTCCAGGGACACGGGTCTCCACGCACGGCAAACACGTGGGTGATTTAGTCCTCAAGAGTAGCTAATAGCAACAGAGCGGCGAAAGCTACTCAAGGGGAGCCCTCAACCTTTTACGAGTTGGTTGGTTGGTTGAGTTTTATGGCGCAAGGTCCAAATAAGGACAAGCTGCGCCAGAATTTTATTTTTTATAACCAATCAACTTTTAAAATTCCGATAAAAATATAAGTAGTATTTGTAAGATTAACATAAATAATAAATAGACAAACACCCAACATATAAAAGAATAAATTATATCTAAAACATCAAAAATAAAAGGCTAAACTAAATCTGTAAAATGTCAAAAGTATTTATTTTAAAATCTTTGAGTTAAAATTATATATAATTTATAAAATCAATGCTTCTTAAAAAGCAAAAATATTTTGATGCGGAGGTTCGCCCAGGAATTCCCGCATCGTTAAAATATCAGTCTTAAAAAATTTAAAACGATGTTGGTTAAAATCAGAACATGAAATTAAAATATGAAACACAGAGTATGGTTCATCACACGTTTCACACCAAGGTTTTATTTCATTTAGGAATAAATGCTTATGAGTGAAACGTGTGTGTCCAATACGAAGGCGAGTTAATTTAACATCCGCACTCCGTAAAGGTAAAACTGGAAATGAAATGAGAGATGAAGTTATGGCATACAATTTGTTGCTGACTTGCAATCTCCATGATTCCTGCCAAAGTTTATATACAAAACTTTTCACACCTTTTCTCGCATCACAAAGTGGAACGGAAGGCTGAAGTGGAGTAGATGCAGACTTTGCAGCTGCATCAGCCCTCTCGTTACCATCAAGACCTACATGTCCTGGAATCCAACAAATAATAAAAATCAAATCCTTTGAGAGAGTCTAATGTGCAAAAAATCTCCGACACAACAGGGTGAAAGTTGACATTAATATTCTCCACAGCTTCCAATACACTCATGCTGTCAGTGTAAATACAAAACTTATGTGATTCTTTACTACCCACATACTGAAGCGCAATTAGTATAGCAGTTGCTTCAGCAGTGAAGATGGAGCAGGACATATTAAGGCTGTAACTAAGAGTTATATTATCAATATAAACTCCACAGCCAAAAAGTCCGGCAGATTTTGAACCATCTGTAAATATAGGTTGAAAAGAATCAAACTGACAGCGATGATAAGAATATAGCTGATGGAAAACAATAGGAGATGTATCGGATTTTTTGAATTCTGCAAAGGGATTGATTATTCTACATTGTGGCTCATACCAGGGTGGATGTAAAGTTCTATTAGTTGCAGTTATTCGAACGTCATGCAGGTCAGACAATATGAGATGAGATTTTATTCTAATGAGAAAAGGTGGAATGCTCCTTGGACGAGCATTATAGAGTCTTTTAAGGGCATATGTAGGAATCATGGCACGTGATGGATGATGAGGGTCAGACATGATCTTAGCATAATAATTGAGAGACTGCTGCATTCGTCTCAGGTCTAAGGGCAGTTGTTGGCAAATTGCATGTAGACTCTGGACGGGTGATGTGCGGAATGCACCCGAACAAATTCTCAGAGCAGAATGACGTACAGTGTCCAATCTGCGTAAAACAGAAGACCTAGCAGATCCATAAACAACACAACTGTAGTCTATGCGGGATAAAATTAGTGATTGGTAAACTCGGAGGAGTGACGTGCGATCAGCACCCCAAGATGTATTTGAAAGCACCTTGAGGATATTGAGCGATCGCTCGCTCTTCTTCCACAGATATAATATATGCGGAAGAAAGGTTAATTTACGGTCAAATATCACTCCGAGAAATTTTACCTCACTGACCACTGGTATAGGTGCGTTGTTTATACAAATGACGGGATCATTGTGGAGGCTAGTCTTCCTGCAAAAAGGACACAATTGCTCTTGCTAGGAGATAGTGTATGGCCATTCTCAGCACACCATGCAGCAATTTTATTAACAGATGTTTGTAATTGTCTCTCAATTAAATTCATGTTAGACCCTTTACAAGATATCTGCAAGTCATCAACATACAATGTACCATAAACAGAAGGTGATAATTTATGGAGTATGCTGCTAATATGAAGGATAAAAAGGATGACACTCAATATAGAACCTTGAGGTACACCTTCAGCTTGATTAAAATGATCAGAATAAAATGTTCCTATCCGAACTTTAAAACCACGGGAGCGTAAAAATTTTTGTATAAATATCGGCAAATTACCCCTAAAGCTAAAATCATACATCCTACGGAGAATTCCATAACGCCACAAACGGTCATAAGCCTTCTCTATGTCGTAGAAAATGGAAACGAGATGATTCCTCCGCACAAATGCATTGCGGATCTGCGTTTCCAAGTATGGAATATTATCAAGAGTGGACCTTCCTTTACGGAAGCCACTCTGCTTGATATGGATACATTTATTTATTTCTAAGACATAGATGAGGCGGGCATTGACCATACGTTCAAGAGTCTTACACAAGCAACTCGTCAGAGCTATTGGTCGATAACTTGAAGGAACAGAAGGATCCTTACCAGCCTTAAGGATTGGAATCACTATTGCTTCGCTCCAAAGTGATGGAAATTTATTTTCAGTCCAGATCCTATTGAATAGATAAAGTAAGTTCAACAGGGAATCTGGACTTAAATGACGAAGCATTTGATAGCTGATTCCATCTGGTCCTGGGCTAGTATCATGGGCCTGCTGTAATGCTCTCTTCAATTCCAACATCCGATATTCACAGTTGTAAGGCAAAGCTTGTCCATGGTTGAAACGAATTGGTGTTCGCTCAGCACGACTCTTTGTCCTTAAAAACGAAGGACTATAAGAGTCGTTGCTTGAGACGCTAGCAAAGGTTTCACCAAGGACGTTAGCGATGTCCTTAGGAGAAGAGTATTTGGCAGCTCCGGATTTCAAAATAGGAATTGAAAATTCTCTATAGATTCCATTGGCTGCTTTCACTTTTCTCCACAACTGTTTACTGGATGTGGAAGAAGAAATTGAGGATACATAGCGAGACCAGGATTCCATCTGACTTCGACGACGAGCTCTGCGAGCTAATGCTTTTGCTCTCTTAAAGGCGATAAGATTCTCCGTTGTGGGGTATCTTCTGAATAGCCCCCATAACTTCCTCTGTTTCTTATAGGTGTTTTGACATTCATCATTCCACCAAGGTTTCTTCTTCTTCTTCTTAGAATTGGGTTTGTATGTCATTGGGCACCTCTGCTTTTATCAGCATTTTGTACCATTAACTCCAAACCCAATGTTTCCTAGTTCCAGTTGCTCGGGTCACCCACTTTATTAATAAAGTCCGATAACCCTTTAATGGAGTCTAGGTGTAATTCTCTAGTATGGTTGATGCCTAAAGAAGTTAATCTAGGGAGGGCAAGAGCCTCGCATTAATAAATGATATGCTCGGCCGTTTCCTCTTGCGTATGACATTTCCAGCAGATAGGGTCTTGCTGAAACAGTCCCATCTGGTCAGAGAGTCAGTCATACTAGGGATAGCTTCCTGCCTTTCACCAGAAGATGGTTTGGAGGTCATTTCTACCTCAAGTGAAGGATTCATTACTGCCCCTTTATAAGACTGCCTCTGAGTTCCCTTGTCTTTTTCAGCAAGGTCTACTTCAGAGGGATCACCTGCAGATGCAGAAAGGTTTGTTATTTCTTGTGTCTTTTCAGCCACAAGATAACAATTTATAAGCTCAGGTAATATAAGTCCACCTAGCATTGCCTCCACAAAGGTTTGCAACCCCTGTGTGGTGTAGAGGAACACTTAGGTATTGATGCATCAGCTGCATTCTTAATTGTTTCAGTGACTTTACTGACGGCAATATCAATATTTTCGATCAGAACCATTTCATCATCAACAACTGCCAATTGCGAAAATAATATCCAATCTGCCCGACTGTACACGTAAGTAGGTAGGCGTTGTCCTACACTACTACCTCCAGTTTGGGAGATGACGAGAGGAAAATGATCACTGTTGTAAAGATCATTTCCTACATTTAAATTTAACAATGGCAGAAGAGATGGTGAACAAATGGCCAGATCGAGAGAATGGAATGTTCTTGTGGGTATATGGAAATATGTTTTCTCGTCGGTATTAAGCAGACAGAGACTGTTATCTGAAATAAACCGCTCTATCTGCCGACCGCGAGAATTTGTATCTTCATTTCCCCACAAAGAATTATGGCCGTTAAAGTCACCTAACAACAGAAATGGTGTTGGCAGCTGATCTATTAATGCATCGAGTTCCTCTTGGCGGATGACATCATGCGGTGGCAAATACAAACTACAGACTGTCAACAAGCATGATGTGTGAATTCGCACAGCTACAGCCTGTAGTGTAGTATTTAAATTCTGGGCAGTGCTGGGAAAGTTGTTGGATGTTAAAATGCAAACACCTCCAGACACTGCACCATCGTCACCACAGTCTTTTCTAAAGCTTTTGAACCCACGCATGGAAAAGTTATTGCTAGACTTCAGGAATGTTTCCTGAAGTGAAACACATGCGGGGTTGTAGGCTGAAATTATAGACTTGATGTCATCATTATGAGAACGCAAACCATGGCAGTTCCAAGAAACAAAGGAAGTTATTATTGAATTTGAAAAGCTCCTTTCCCGGAGCTGGAAGGCATGTCATCTGACATCTCCTCGAGCAATAGATCATCGTCCGAGGGATGTAATGAAACTGCGTCAGCCTCCAGGGTTAAAGCTTTACGGGTGGATATTGAGGGCCTAATATTGCCCTCTTTAGCAGATTTTAGTTTTAAAGCCTTTAGATGTTTAGAGTTTGCAATCGGAGCTTTTCTACGGGGAATGGTATTGGTGATTGATTTTGGCCTCTTTACGGGTGGATATGGAGGGCCTAGAAATTGCCCTCCTTTGCAGATCTTAATTTTAAGGCCTTAATACCTTTTGATCTTGCAATAGGAGCTTTTCTGCGGGTAGTCGATGTGGAGGTGGATTTTGGCCTCTGTACAGATGTAGGGGTAATTTCGCAATCGGAAGTGAGAGAGCATCCGTTTGTGTGCTAGTCGTTCTGGTGATCTTGGCAGCAACATTCGCATAGCTGACTCCTACTTGAGGTGTGCGAGCTGTAACAGCCTGTCTCGCCTCAGGATATGAGCAATTATTCTTAACTTTAGTGGTTATGATTTCCTTTTCCAGTATCCAGATAGGACAACTTCTAGCATAGGAGGGTGGTCACCCTTACATTAGACGCACCTCTCATTTGCAGTACAAGACGAGCTGTCGTGGCCAACTGCTGCGCAGCGAGCGCAAGTCAGTTTGCCCCTGCAAGCCGCTTTTGAGTGACCAAATCTCTGGCACTGGAAACAACGCAAAGGATTTGGAATGAATGGCCTAACGGATAGATGTATATACGCAGCTTTAATATGCTGCGGTAGGTCTGGCGTCGCAAAAGTCAGTACGAGATGTTTAGTGTTAATAAACTGCCCATCTCGTCTGATAGTGATGCGTCTTACAGCACAGACCTTTTGATCTTTGAGATTTTCTAAGATCTCATCCGTAGGCGTGTTAAGCAAATCCCTTGCGGATACCACACCACGAGAAAAGTTAAGGTTCATATGAGGAGAGACAGACACCTCAAAGTTAGCAAGCATATTCAAGTTGTTTATAGCGTTAGCTTGTGCTTCTGAAGCGACCTCAACCATTAAGTCTCCAGAACGAATTTTTCTAATGCTCTTCACTTCGCCGATATTTCCACAGATACCTTTTGTATTAGGAAAGGGGATACATTATCGAAAGTACCCTTTTTCGTTTTACAACATAAAATTTTGCTTCTAGTAGTGACAATGAGTGCTCCCGTGGGAGAGAAGAAATTTTAAATGTTTCCATATTAGCAATGGAAAATTCGGGACCTGACGGCACCACCCACCACCGAGTCCAACAAGGGGATGCAGACCAGCTGCACCAGTGCTAGTCAGGTTCTATACGCTCACAGTACATCCCTGAAGTTGCCTCCACCCTTAACGAGTCACCCAGTAGATGTACCGATCGCTTGATCCATAAAGCCGATTGATGTGCTGAGGACCACAACACACCTCCCGTTTACCTGAAGCAGAGGCCAAAGTAATGTGTTGGTCTCTGGGGGCCTCAATTACCAGGACCCTCCTTTCCAGGGACACGGGTCTCCACGCACTGCAAACACGTGGGTGATTTAGTCCCCAAGAGGAGCTAATAGCAACAGAGCGGCGAAAGCTACTCAAGGGGAGCCCTCAACTTCTTACGAGGCAACCACACTGTGGGAGAAAAAGAAGAAAAGCAGAAGAGTAGAGGAGAGAAGAAAAAGAAAGAAGAGGACAGATCACTGGGGTACCTCGGGATTGTGACACCCGTGTTTACCTAAAGAAGGTAAACCCCCTGAGGGGGTGTATTTGTCAAGAGAAGTATGTCATCCAAATAACATTCGCCCATATCGTTCAAAGGACCTAACGCATACTTCATTAATCACTGAAATTCTTTCAGATCATTAATTAAGCTAAAATTCGTTTTCTCTAACTGTCTCAGTCTCATCTAAGGTTATCAAAGCTGTTTTTAACTTTTCTTCACAGTAAGGTTTATTTGAAGACACCTATGCGTCCAAAGTTGTAGAAAGATTGCAGTCATAAAATAGTCCAATAAATCACCGACTTTTGGTAATGTAAATTAATTTTTATGGTATGAATTTTAAGACGTCTGTAGTAAACCATGAGGATATTCACGCCAGTCTTCACTAATATGACAGGACTTGCATCGTTTAGTACTGTTTCTGACACAATTTCATTTTTTTCACCATCACTTTCTTTAATTACAGATCTTTCTGAGCCATTCATTTTATATGATTTCATACATACAGGTTTTGACTTTTAAAAATTTCCTTAATATCCATTTCTGTTGACTTAGTGTATCTTATCTCTATTCTTAACAAAAACAGTTTATTCTCATTCATGTGTTACAACAATTTCTGTTTTCGTATATTTCCAATATTAGAATGAAACCTTAATTCCCTTTATTTTATAGTGACTGTTTCCTATGTTTTACTACAATTAAATGAATTTGGGCTTAATGAATTGAACCTTAGATTGTTTTTGATTAGCAGGTATTACTCCCGTGTGACAACCAGAATATATCTCCTAATTTATTAATTTAAAAAAAATTTACAATGCTTTAAACTCACTTCTAGCGCAAAATTGAAGTCACATCACCATTCATTTACTATGATAATATTTTTCCAATGTGAATAGTATTTTTTAATTCTAAATATTAACATGGCAAAAGTGAACTTATAACTTAGACATAGAATTATTCATTCTAGAAATGTATAACTTTATAAAGAATAATGGTAATAATGTAAAGTAAATACTTTGAAAATAAATATAAATATTAATTATAAATAAGGAAAGTCTCATTGTTTAGCAGCTTATGACTTTATTATGTGTTATAATTAGTCATCTTCATCTGTTGGATTATAAGGAAGAAGATGAAATGTATCGATAGAGATCTTGTACTTTATTATGGCGATAGAATATTATATTTGTTATTTTTTCATTGTGTGCGATTCTTTAAGGCAGCGTAAATGAATAAAATGATGAAAAAATAACACTGTTTGCATTGGCATAATGATTTTTATGCAAGATAGTTTTGTAGACGTGGCTTCCACTGTACTTTAAGAATAATGGGTTTGTATACTCGCCTATCATTCAGCGTCTTGCAATTTTAAACCATGATTAGGTGACGAGGTTAGCAGGTATTACTCCCGTGTGATCACCAGAATGTATCTCCTAATTTATTAATTAAAAATTTTTTACATTGCTTTAATCTCACTTCTAGCGCAAAATTGAGGGAGAATGGTCATCCTCTATCAGCGGCAAGGGATGCTTCATTTTGTCTTCTAACTAATAACCACAATCCCTACTGTGATAAAAGCACAATTACAGAATCATTGCTTTCACATGTAGGATTGCACTTATATCAAAATGTTGATAAAACAATAACAATTTATTCGAATTTCACATTAAGGAGGTCATGGATTTTTCAATTCCTCTTCTTGCTGTGAAGACTCACATGACGTGTCAGGAAATCCATAGTACTCAATGGATAATAGAGATAATAGATAGTTATTAGGTTTATCTTGATTGATAGAGGTTCCACAATTATGTATGTTGTAATGTCTCGCCATCGGCACTTCCGATTTTAAGAGCCTATGTTTTTTTTATCACCAAGCTAATGCTTGATACTCAGATAAATTGAATTATTAATCAAAAATGTATAAATTTTATAAAATCAGATTCTTATACAAATACTACTATATTAAATCAGAAAATGAAATTATACATATTTTTAATTCAAAATATAGAACATTACAATATATTTTTATATGTAATAGCAACAACATAAATTAAAAGCTTTAACTAATTTAAACCAGAAATCAGCTTTCGATTTCAAATTAATAAACTTAGTTAGTTAATCATACACGACACGAAAATGATAATAACGTACGATATTTTAAACAGTAAGATAATATCTTTTCAAATCTTTATCAATGAAAAAAACATGCGTTTTTAAATATCAAATAAATCATTTTGATACTTTCCAAACAAAAATCAAAAACATATTAATAAATCTCACATTACTTTAAATTTACACCTATTTGTTATCATGTACTTTCGTTTTCCCATAACGAATTCAAAACACCTTTCTAAAATATATTTTTTTCAAAAAATCTACTTTCTATATCAGTGCAAAATTCAAAAAATTACGAATATAAGTATACTTTCGATTTTACACATTAATCTATAACAACATAGTTATTCTAACATATTCCTACGTGAATTGAAATACATCAACCACATAAAAATTATGAAATGCAAATTTATATTAAGATACACTTTTCTTATAAAAAATATTACACTGTAAATTCGAATACACGAAATACAGAAATTAACTTTTGTAATATGGAATACACCATTTACAAACTTATAAACAAAATTAATTGATATAACATGAAAAACCACGTAAATAAGATTGGAACTAAATATTCTATAAATTTATGTAACATTCCAAACTATTTATTTTCAATTGTAGCCAGAGAAAGATTAATCAAAATGGACTACCTGTATTCCAACATCTCGGCACGTAATCCATTATAGTGCACATAATTAATTTCCATAGTGGATGCTAATGCAAAGCATTAAAAAAGCATCAAACCGCTGCCACCAAAATCATAAGTTTGTTATGAAACAAACTAATGACTCCAATTTTGAAACATACACATTTAATTAAAAAAAGAAAAAATTTACAAGGAGTCATGTATGGGTTCGCGACAATCCTTCTCGCCAGCTTCGCGTACAACGAGTCTCTGAATTTAAAAAAAAAAAAAAAAAAAAAAGGCTCTTAAAATCGGAAATGCCGATGGCGAGACATTACAATGTGTTGGAATAGCAATTTCATCCACGCTGTCATTTATAATTACTTATCAAGTTGGTTGGTTGGTTGGGTTTTATGGCGCAAGGTCCAAAAATAGACATGCTGCGCCAAGAATAAAGTTTTAGAGGAGTATTTTTATTTTATTTATTATTATTTATTTATTTATTTTTTTTACTTATTTTTTTTCATATATATATATATATATTTAAACCCAAGCAACATTAAAATATTAAAACACAAAAACCAGTGTATAAGTTATCTTAAAATGTATAAATTAAGTAAGATAAATCAAATATATATAAAATCTTAAAATGTATATATAAATCATATAAAATTTAAAAAACCTATTGCTCTCAAATAAGCAAATAGGTTTTTGTGGGGTGGCTCCCGCAGCAAATCAAATAGAGTTAAAAGGTTTGTTTTAAAAAATTTAAAACGGAAGACGTTAAAAGTAGAACATGAGATTAAAATATGATAAACAGAAAATGGTTCATCACACGCCTCACACCATGGATTTAAATCACTTAAAAACAAATGTTTGTGTGTGAAACGTGTGTGTCCGATACGAAGGCGAGTTAATCTAACATCAGCACTTCGTAACGGTAAAACTGATAATGAGGTGAGGGATGGGAAAATGGTATGTAATTTGTTGACGACCTGTAAGTTCCATGATTCCTGCCATAGACCATATATAAAACTTTTTATTGCCTTTCTCACATCTGAGAGAGGGACCGATGGTAATATTGGATCTGATGCAGCCTTTGCTGCTGCATCCGCTCTCTCATTTCCATCAAGACCTACGTGACTTGGTATCCAACAAAATATAATATCATATCCCTTGCCAGCAAGGGAATCTAATGCTCTAAAAATCTTTGACACAACAGGATGGCAAGTAAAACTATTGTTTCTCAATGCTTTCAATACACTCATGCTGTCAGTATATATACAAAATTGACAATGATCATCTGTATTCACAAGCTGAAGGGCATAAAAAATAGCTGCTGCTTCAGCAGTAAAGATGGAGCAGGACGAATGTAGACTGTGACTAAAAACTGTATTATTTATAGCAATTCCACAGCCCACGTGTCCTACTGATTTTGAACCATCTGTGAATGCAGGTGTGTATGATTGATACTGACAGCGATGGGAGGAAAATAGCGTTTGAAAAACAATAGGTGTTGTGTCTGATTTTAAAAACTGAGCAAAAGAGTTATTAAAATTATTGCTTGGATCATACCAAGGTGGATGAGCAAACTGGTCAACAGACTCAATCCGAACATCACATAGGTCTGTGAGCCACAGATAAGATTTGGCCCGTGTGAGAAAAGGTGGGATGCTCATTGGACGAGCATCATAAAGTCTCTTATGGGAGGCATTCAAAACCATGGAACGTAGTGGATGAAGAGGGTTTGATATTATCTTAGCATAATAATTGAGAGACTGCTGCATTCGTCTCAGGTCTAACGGTAATTGATGACATATCACGTATAGACTCTGGACGGGTGATGTGCGGAATGCCCCAGAGCATATCCTCAAAGCAGAGTGATGAACTGTGTCCAACCTTCGTAAAACGGAAAATCTAGCTGATCCATAAACAACACTTCCGTAGTCAATGCGGGACAAGATCAATGACTGATATACTCGAAGAAGTGATGTGCGATCTGCACCCCAAGATGTATTTGACAACACCTTGAGGATATTAAGCGATCGCTCACACTTCTTCCGCAAATGCAAAACATGCGGAAGGAAGGTTAATTTGAACAAAAGTAATATGTTCAATAGGGAGTCTGGACTTAAATTTCGAAGCATTTGATAGCTGATTCCATCAGGTCCTGGACTGGTATTATTGGCCTGCTGTAATGCTCTCTTCAATTCCAACATCCGAAATTCACAGTTGTAAGGCAAGGCTTCACCATGGTTGAAACGAATTGGTGTTCGTTCAGCTCGACTCTTAGTCCTTAAAAATGAAGGACTGTAAGAGTCGTTGCTGGAGACGGTTGCAAAGGTTTCACCAAGGGTATTAGCAATGTC
This sequence comes from Latrodectus hesperus, assembly GCA_037975125.1. Lineage (NCBI taxonomy): Eukaryota > Metazoa > Arthropoda > Arachnida > Araneae > Theridiidae > Latrodectus > Latrodectus hesperus. The sequence continues at coordinate 27,427 of JAJQOW010001203.1, forward strand.
TTTAGGAGAAGAGTATATAGCAGCTCCGGATTTTAAAATAGGAATAGAAAATTCTCTATATATTCCATTGGCTGCTTTCACTCTTCTCCACAACTGCTTACTGGATGTAAAAGATGTAATTGAAGATACATAGCGAGAGCAAGATTCCTTCTGACTTTGACGACGAGCTCTGCGAGCTAGAGCTCTTGCTCTCTTGAAGGCGATTAGATTCTCCGTTGTGGGGTACCTCCTAAATACCCCCATAACTTCCTTTGTTTTCTAAATGTTTCTTGGCATTCTTTATTCCACCAAGGTTTGCTACGCCTGTGTGGTATAGATGAACTCTTAGGTATAGTAGCATCAGCTGCATTTTTAATTGTTTCGGTGACTTTATATACAGCAATATCAATGTCCTCGATTGAAACCATGACATCATCAATAACTGCCAGTTGTGTAAATGACGTCCAATCTGCCCGACTGTACACGTAAGTAGGTAGACATTGTCCTACACTACTACCTCCAGTCTGGGAGATGACGAGAGGAAAATGATCGCTGTTGTGCAGATCATTTCCTACAGTTAGATTTAACAATGGCAGAAGAGATGGAGAACAGATGGCCAAATCGAGGGAATGAAACGTTCTTGTGGGTACATGATAATATGTTTTCTCGTCGGTATTAAGCAAACAGAGACAGTTATCAGAAATAAACTGTTCTATCTGTCTACCGCGAGAATTGATATCTTGACTTCCCCAAAAAGAATTATGTCCGTTAAAGTCACCTAAGTAACAGAAATGGTATAGGCAGCTCATCTATTAATGCATTGAGTTCCTCTTGGCGTATGACATCGTGTGGTGGTAAATATAAACTACAGACTGTTAATAAGCATGAAGTATGAATTCTTGCAGCAACAGCCTGTAGATTAGTATTCAATAGATGGACAGTGCTGGGGAATTTATTAGATGTCAATAATCAAACACCTCCAGACACTGCACCATCATCACCACAGTCTTTTCTAATACAGTTAAATCCTCGCATGGAGAGGTTATTAGTAGACTTCAGGAAAGTTTCCTGAAGTGCAACACATGCGGGATTATATTCTGTTATTAGAGACTTGATGTCATCAAGATGTGATCGCAAACCATGGCAGTTCCAAGAAATAAAGGAAGTTATTTTTGATATTGAAAAGCTCCTTTACTGGAGCTGGAAGGCGGATCTTCTGTCATATCCTCGAACGATCCATCGTCGTCCGAGGGAAATAAAGAAACCGCGTCAGTCTCCAGGTAAGAGAAAGCATTATGGGTGGAAACTGCAGATAATTTTGCTTTTTTTAATTTTAAAGCTTTCTCAGCTTTTGATTTGGCAAAAGGAGCTTTTTTTGAAAATGTTGGAGTTTTTTTAAACTTTGGCTTTTCAGATGTTTGGGGTAATCTTACTGGGGAAACAGAAAACGTTTCGGTTTGTGTGCTGCTCGATTTGGTGACTTTTCTGGCAGCATTGGCATAACTAACTCCTGATTGAGGAGTGCGAGAAGTGACTAATCGTTTCGCCTCAGGATATGAGCATTTATGGTTAACCTTAACCGTGGCTATCTCCTTTTCCAGCAAATACTGAGGACAACTTCGAGAATAGGAGGGATGGTCACCTTGACAGTTGACACACCTCTCCTTCGCTGTGCAGTTGGAACTATCATGGCCTACCACCGCGCAGCGGGCGCAGGTGATTTTGCCTCTGCAAGCGTTTCTCGAGTGTCCAAAGCGCTGACATTGGAAACATCGCAAGGGATTTGGAATATATGGCCTGACGGGTAAGTTCATGTACGCAGCTTTTACATACTGCGGAAGGTCTGGCGTCGCAAAAGTCAGAACAATGTGCTTAGTATCAATAACTTTGCCATCCCGTCTGACTGTCATGCGTCTTACGCCACAGACCTTCTGATTCTGTAAATTTTCAAGAATCTCTTCCGTCGGCGAGTATAATAAATCCCTTGCTGAGATAACTCCACAAGAAAAGTTAAGGTTGCTGTGAGGTGAAACAGTCACTTCCAAGTTTGCCAAGGATTTCATGCTTGCCAGAATTTCTGCTTGTGAGTCAGATGCTGCCTCAACAAGCAAGTCACCGGAGCGCATTTTCTGAACTTTCTTAACTTCCCCAACAATACCCGATATCCCTTTTGATATAAGGAAAGGAGATACTGTTGTAAAATTTCCCTCTTTCTTTTTTATTACGAAAAATTTTGGCTTTAAATTTTCTAATTGGTGCTCCCGTGGGAGAAAAGTAAAATTTTTATTCTCCATAATAAAAATTTTAAAATTTCGGTACCTGACCGCACCACCTACCACCGAGTCCAACAAGGGGATGCAGACCAGCTGCACCAGTGCTAACCAGGTCCTATACGCTCACAGTACATACCTGAAGTGGCCTCCACCCTTAACGAGTCACCCAGTAGATGTACCGATCGCTTGATCCATAAAGCCGATTGATGTGCTGAGGACCACAACACACCTCCCGTTTACCTGAAGCAGAGGCCAAAGTAATGTGTTGCTCTCTGGGGGCCTTAATTACCAGGACCCTCCTTTCCAGGGACACGGGTCTCCACGCACGGCAAACACGTGGGTGATTTAGTTCCCAAGAGTAGCTAATAGCAACAGAGCGGCGAAAGCTACTCAAAGGGAGCCCTCAACCTCTTGCGAGGCAACCACACTGAGGGAGAAGAGGAAGAAAAAGCAGAAGAGTAGAGGAGAGAGGAAAAGAAAGAAGAGGACAGATCACTAGGGTACCTCGGGATTGTGACACCCGTGTTTACCTAAAGAAGGGAATTACTTATCAATCTGAGGGGAATTACTTATCAAGATATTGTAATTATATATTATAATATAATATTAATATATATTATATTATAATAAAAAAGCTAAATAAAATTGGAAAAAAGAACAATTAACGATGTTTGGACGCTGGCGACAACGAAACACCACAACAAACAGCGGTCAAATAGCTTCTAGTTGAAACGTAGAACAAAGAAATTTGAAGTAAAATTAAAAATACTGTCGCAACTTATAAAAAGCATATATATGTCTTAAAAATGATATGAATTACAAGAAAAACGAAATCTGGCAACCAAAAAATCTGAAAAGTAGCGAAAACTGAATTTGGGAACACTATAATAAAAACTGAAATTTGCAACATTACAATCAAAACAAAGGGCACTAGATTTGGCGAGAAATTACTTAGAGGGGGATATCGTATTTACACCATTTGTGATGTATAGATCTCGTGACACTTGCAAAAATTTCGCGTATGAACTACTCAGAAATCCTTTACTTGAATTGTACTGTCAATTAATTAAAATTAAGTGTTGCCGCAATGTAGATCATTACTGAGATAGCCCAATTCCTTTTAATAATGCATATATGCGAGGATTAAATATCGAAGGGAAGGTATAAATAACTGGTTATATTTTTAATTATGTTATCAAATCTTGGCAAAATAGTTTACCCATCTGGATTAATCACTTCAATTATTTCCAGATTTGATCGAAATGTAGTTTTTATAATGATTAAAAAAGAAAAAAATGTGTCGTGTTACATAAATGTCGTTAAACGTTACATAAAGTTTAACGACTTTTAAAAATCCTTTGTGAACATATCCAAAATTCTTCTAAGGACTTCGTATTAAAATCAATATTTATTCCTGAATTATTTGATCATTCGTCAATTTTTTTTATTTTAATTGAAAATGCATAAAATTTCTGCATTTATTCTGAATGGTTTCATAGTTCATATAATTTTTAGGCACTAAAATTTGAAGGGAAATATTTCTCAAAGCTTTTTCAAGACAGAATATGCGCACATATTACTTTAATAATAAACAATCTTTTTATTTAGAAATTCCTTTTATTGCGACAAATATTTCTGATGAACCTCTCTTCATTTTGTTTATTCATATGGTAACTTTCTAATACATGCACAAGTTTTTGATTTTAGTGTCAATATTTTCTAATAATTTTCTTTAAGCGATTAAATTTCACTTTGTTATGAATTATATACCTCTGATAATGTAGTTTTTGTAGCCACGATAAAGAATAGATTAGCAGAAACAGATTTTTTTACGGCTAGGAAAAGCACTTAATCTTTAAATTTCGATAACCATTTGAACTGTGGCTTCTTGAAAAACCTTACCTCTGCGTGTTATTATCAGCTCTTTATTTAGAATCTGTGTAGTTACAAAGATTTGAAAACAAACCTGATGCTTAAAGATAACGGCTAATGAAGTTGAACATTTTAACACTATTCATAGTATAACATGTAACTCTATTTTCTGATACTTTTTCTTCTTCACAAGCTCAACAGCCTATTGCAGGCCAAGGTTGACTCGCTGATCTTCTTCCAGCTGACTCTATTAGCCGCAACAGCCCTCCATCGGTTGACTCCCATTATTTTAAGGTCTTTTTCAACATCGTCCAGCCACCGCGTGGCTGGACGTCCTCTACGACGAATCCCTTCGATTTTTGAGAATGTCACTTTTTTGGTGGGAAAAGCATCGGTGCATCTGTACAGGTGGCCCAACCACCTTATTCGTGATGCCTTTATAGTTCTTACAATATCGGTCCCACCGTATTTGCTATATTTTCTATTGATTTCATGATTGAATAAAATCCTCCACTCATTATTCACTTGGATGGGTCCAAAAATCTTCCTCAAAATATTTCTTTCAAAGATCAATAGCTTTACATTCTCTGTCTTAATGAAGGTCCAGCATTCACTACCATACAGAACAATTTTCCTGATTAGGGTTTTATATAGGTTCAATTTTGTATTTATAGAAATTAACCCAGATTTGAATGGGCTTCTGTGGCCATAAAAGCATCTATTAGCAAGATAGATTCTATTATTAATTTCGATTTTTAAATCATTGTTACATGAGATCAAAGTTCCTAAGCAACTAAACTGTTTTACCGAATCAAAAGTATAATTACCTTTTCTCAAAGGTGTTGGGTCAAAAGTTTTATTTGTTGCAATCAGAAATTTTGTTTTGTGTGCATCAATAATAAGTCCCATTTCCTTTGCCGCATTCTCAAGCGCTACAAAAGCCTAAATGATAGATCTCTTTGATCTTCCTATAATATCAATGTCATCGGCAAAGGCAAGAATTTGAATTGTTCTATGTAGGATAGTACCACTGGTCTTTATACCAGAGTCTCTGGTTGGTTGGTTGGGTTTTATGGGGCAAGGTCCAAAAACGGACATGCTGCGCCAAGAATTAAGTTTTGAAGCCTATATTTAATTAAATTTTTATTTTATTTTATTTATATTATTATTATTATTATTTTTTTAAAAAACCCAAGCAACATTAAAACTTTAAAAAACAAAAATCAGTGTATATATTTTATATTAAAATCCAATTATAAAAATAAAATCAAAAATATATATACTTTTAAAATTTAGAAAACACAAATTAAATATTATGTAAAAAAACCTATTGCCCTCAAAGAGGCAAATAGGTTCCTGTGGGGTGGTTCCCCAAGCAAATTATATAATGTTAAAATATCACAGTTAAAAAAGAGTAAACGATGTTGGTTAAAATATGAGCATGAAATTAAAATATGATAAACAGTGAATGGTTCCTCACACGTTTCACACCATGGATTTAATTCGTTTAGAAACAAATATCTATGTGTGAAATGTGTGTGTCCGATACGAAGGCGGGTTAATCTTACATCAGCACTTCGTATCGGTAAAACTGTTAATGAGGTGATGTATGGAAATATGGCACGCAATTTATTATTGACCTGCATGTTCCATGACTCCTGCCAAAGACAATAGATTAGTTTTTTAACATTTCTTCTCACGTCAGACAAAGGAACTGATGGAAGACATGGGCCAGATGCAGATTTAGCTGCTGCATCCGCCCTTTCATTGCCATCAAGACCTACGTGACTTGGGATCCAGCAGATAATAATGTCATATCCCTTGCCAGCAAGGGAATCTAATGCTCGGAAAATTCTAGACACAACAGGATGACAGTCCAAACTACTGTTCCGCAAAGCTTCCAACACACTCAAACTGTCAGTATAAACACAGTATTTGGAATTATCACATGTATTCATCTGCTGAAGAGCTTGATAAATGGCTGTTGCTTCAGCAGAGAAGATGGAACAGGATGGATGAAGGCTATAGCTAAGAGTTTTGTTCTCCACAACTACATAGTGCTTTGAAGTGGTGCAACAGGCGCGCGTGATGTGCGTCTGCTACGAAATTCTTATCATTTCCACATCTCTCCCCCGCTTATGCATATTGTAAATTTCATGTTATTTGCATGTTTCCTTCACGGTGTTGCATTTACGGTGGCCAGCAGAGTATTTATAGTCTAAATTCTTAAAGTACATTCGATATTTTCGTAAAATTTTCTTATGAGAATGATTTTATTGAATTAGAATTTTTATGTAAAACTTTATTCATTTTTGGAAGCGATTTTGTCGTATCGAATCCATATTTTTTTCAAAGTAGACAATTTAATTATTTTCTTAAATTGATTTCTTAAAATTTGTTTTGATCTTTATAAACATTCTAACTAATTTATTTAAGAAAGGAATTTTTTGTTCATTTTGGACTGTTATATTTCAAAAATAAATTTGTTGTGCTAACATCGTAACAGCAATAATATTACAATTTTACATTTCGTATCACTTATCTTCTCTCGGGTTTTCTTTCTTTAAAGAAACATGGGTGTCACAATCCCGGGATACATTAGTGTTGTCTTCTTTTTTTTCTCATTTCCTCTTCTACTTTTCTTCCTTTTTTCTCTCGTTGTAATTATTTCTCCAGTACTTAATGGCTTCTCTTGAGCAAAAATCACCACTCTTGCTATTAGCTGCTCCTAGGAATTTGCCACTTTACACCGACAAATATCTACGTGTTTACCGTGCGTGGAGACTCTTGGCTTTGGAAATGTGGATCCTCGTAAATGAGGAACCCCATAAACTAAAATATTACTTCGCTGTGCCTCTTATAAACAGGAAGTTTGATGTGGTCCTGCCCACATCAACCAGTTTTGTTGAACAAGCGAGTACTGGGTAACTCGTTAAGGATGGAGACTATTTTAGGGGTTTACTGTGAGCGTAAAGGGAGTGACTAGCATTGGAGCACAATATCGGCATCTTCGTTCTGGGCTCCCTGGTAGATGGTGACATCAGATCCTAAAATTTTATATGTGTTATTATGGCTTGAAACTAACCTGAAAACTTCCATGGAATGGATGAGCAAATGTATTGATTATTGTTATCTGTGAATCATATGAAGGTGACATAGAATCTAAGTTCATTTTAATGAAACGAACTTTACACAAGTCTGTCAAAAGCAGATATTTGCTTCTAGTGAGAAAGGTGTGATACTATACGGTCTAGCATCATATAAACTTTTTAGTTCAGGAGTAAGAAACAAGAATCGCAATTGATGCTGAAGGTCAGACACAATCTTATAATAAATATTAAGAGATGTTGCATAACTTTGTAAGTTGTTGACAAATTGCATATTGACTCTGGAACATTGATATGTTTAATGCGCTGGTACATATCCTTAAAGCCTAGATATATTAGAATGTAAATTGAGGATATTACGCAATCGTTCGGACTTCTTTCGCAGATGTAATACCTGACGTAAACACAGGTATAGATGACTACTAGATGGATAACAGAATTGTCATGGCTGGTCTTCTGGCAGAAATGGGCATAAAAACACATTGAAGGAGATAAAGTAAAGCCATTCTTTGCACACCGTATAGCTAATTTTTGTTTATTACTAATGTTTGCAATTATTTCTCTACTAATCGTAAGTTTGACCTTTGGAAAGATATTTGCAGGTTGTCTACATTCATAGTACCAAGAATAGAAGGCGAAAGGTGATGAAGGATGGTGTTAATGTATAAGTTGAAAAATTTACCACTTAAAATACTATTTTGTTGTACGCCCTCAAATTGGATAAAAGTATTAGACTTAAGGATTCTAATACATACACTAAAAAAACACGGTACCATAAGAAATTTTGGAGAAATACCGATAAATTACAACGAAAGCTAAAATCCTGGATTAGATGTGAAGTGAATAACTAGCGTGCTCAAGTAAATACAGGATAATTAAAATCAATAGGCTTTTATTGCGAACTAAAATCAGACAAGCAACACACTTGCCATCTCACTCTGCCTGTCTGGCGAGTGAAAATCATCAGACTATATATACAGGTAAAAATATCTTCTGATTGGCTGGTGACAATAAATATTTACATAAAATTATAATAAGCACAGGAATCATGTGCGGAAAGAAAAGTTCGTTCTAGAAGGAGAGTTATGCACATGCGGTTCCGTAGTGCGAATCGAATACTGCACATTCGTTCTCCACAGTACTCCTCCGTCAGTCCAGTTGCTGCAGGGATGGCAACGGGAACCGGAACCGGACTCTACGTCCAGAGCGAGTCGTGGTGGTGAGGTTGTCGGCCGTGCACGGAACTGGACGAATGTTTGAAGATGGTGTTGGTGCAGAGTGATCGATCAAGGTATGTGCTGGCTTCAGACGATCGATAGAAATTGAAGATTTCTTTCCTTTGATCATTAATGTAAAAAACTTAGGAGTTCTGTGAACGCCAAGAAAGGGACCATCATACGGCTGCTCCAAAGGTCGGCGTACAGCATCCTGTCGGACAAAGACGTGTGATGTAGTGTTGAGGTCTTTGTGGATAAAAGTAGTTGCTGATGAATGCCTCGAAGCAGGTACTGGACGTAACAAAAGGACGTAGTTCCGAAGCTTAGCAAGAAAGTCGGGAACAGGCAGTGCGGAACGGCTGGTTGTATCCCGGACGATTTCTCCTGGCAAACGGAGTGTCGAGCCGTAGACCAGTTCTGCTGCCGATGTGCCAAGATCTTCCTTCACTGCACAGCGGATTCCGAGAAGTATCGATGGGAGCACTTTTACCCAATTTGCAGGATCTGTATACTTAATTGCAGTCTTCAGTTGGCGGTGCAGTCGTTCAATCATGCTATTCGAAGCAGGGTTGTAGGCAGTAGTCCTCAGCTTTTCAGCTCCTAATAACTTAGAAAAGGAATGAAAAAGTTCGCTTTCGAACTGCCTGCCTTGATCTGTTATCAAGATTTGAGGGGCTCCAAATCAAGATACCCAACCTGAATAGAAAGCTTCTGCGACTGATTCAGCAGAAATGTTGTCGATAGGGTAAGCTTCCGGCCATCGAGAGAATCTGTCGATGCAAGTTAAACAGTAACGATAGCCCTGAGATGGCGGAAGTGGCCCCACAATGTCGATATGCACAACACGAAAGCGGTCGCTTGGTAACGGATAATCACCAATGGAAGAATGAGTATGGCGATGAATTTTAGATTTTTGGCATGGTAAGCATGCTGTCACCCATTCTTTGCAGTCTGTCTTGACAGTTGGCCAGAGAAACTTAGAATTAATAAGCTTGGTCGTGGCACGCACTCAATAATGGGACAGACCATGCATCATATCGAAAACTTTTCGAGTGAAACTAAATGGTCGAACAACACTAGTCGACACATCACAAAAAAGAGAAGTAGAGTTTGAAGATAAAGGAAAAGATTTAATTTTCAAAGAATTATTTTTAAGAAAATCTTGTAAGGAGATATCATGAGACTGTTCTTTAGCCATTTCTTCATAATCGATTGTGGTAGGAAATGAAAAAGCATGAATTCTAGAAAGTGCGTCGGCTACGCAATTTTCGCTACCGGAGACATGACGGATATCAGTCGAAAACTGACTAATGAATTCCAAGTGCCTCAGCTGTCTAGGAGAGGTTTTCTCAGCTTTCTGACGAAACGCAATAGTAATGGGTTTGTGGTCAGTGAAAACGGTGAACTGTCGACCCTCAACATGTGCCTGAAGTGACGGATAGTGGAATAAATTGCTAGCAACTCTCGATCGTAGGTACTATAACGCGTCTCGGAAGGGGTAAGCTTTCGAGAGAAAAAAGCCAAAGGCTGAAGATCGCCACGTTTGGATAATTGGTGAAGAACACCACCTATAGCGACTTCAGACGCATCTACCATGAGTGATAGAGGAGCGTTTTGACGAGGATGGTAAAGCATGGTACGATGAGCAAGTTGTTTTTTGCAGTTTTGAAATGCTTCGTTGACCTCGTCCGTCCAAGTAATTTGGGTTTCATCAGCTTTTTTCTTTTTACCTTTCAGTAAAGCATGTAAAGGGGTTTGTAAGAAAGCAGCATTAGGGATGAACCTATAATAGAAATTTATCATCGCGAGAAATCTGCGCAGTTCCTGAACATTTTTTGGCTGAGGGTAGTTTTGTAAAGTTTGTACTTTTTGTAAAGTTGTGAATCTGAAGGTGGGGTTTTAATTATGTCCGCCACACTTTGGAGAACGTCTGAGTCTAAAGCAGAAACAACACTTAGAAATTTAGTGACATTAGCTGTAATACCAGATATGGTAAATGAAGATTCCAGTTGACAAAACCACAACTCTGGATTTTGTCTCCCAAATGGCGGTGGACGAAAAGCGATACGGGAAAGTTCCGGCTGCGGAAAATTTCCATCCGTAACAGAAATTGCTGACTTTTCCTGAGCAGTCATAATGTAACAAAACAAGTGATAGCAATGAACAAAACATGTAAAAAGCAGAAAAACTAAGTAATATGAAAAATACTTATACAAGTTACGTATAAGAAAATAGTGGTAATCAACCGAAAATAAATTTTAACGAAAAAATTCGTACAAAAAGGTATATTGAAATAAGATTTTCACCTGTGCGTCATTTTTCCACGTCCGGGTCACCATTGAAGTGAATAACTAGCGTGCTCAAGTAAATACAGGATAATTAAAATCAATAGGCTTTTATTGCGAACTAAAATCAGACAAGCAACACACTTGCCATCTCACTCTGCCTGTCTGGCGAGTGAAAACCAACAGGCTATATATACAGGTAAAAATATCTTCTGATTGGTTGGTGACAATATATATTTACATAAAATTATAATAAGCACAGGAATCATGTGCGGAAAGAAAAGTTCGTTCTAGATGGAGAGTTACGCACATGCGGTTCTGTAGTGCGAATCGAATACTGCACATTCGTTCACCACAGATGGTTGTATTTAATGTGTGCCAATCACAAGATAAATGAAATTAGTTTCTTTTTGTCAACAAATTAAAAAGTTAATGTTTTTTTAAATATAAAGTAAAATGTATAATTTATATGATGTGTACATTAAAAATCTCTATACAAACACAATAAAATAGATATGTATAAAATTATAAACTTAAACAGAATATTTCTAAAGTCTGTTAAAATTCATAAATTCTATGGCTTTTAATAATTCAAACTGATATCGATGGGGTGGTCCCCCAGCAAAAATTCTAATAATAAAATTTTACTACTAAAAAAATTTGAAGCGATATTGGTTAAAATCTGGACACATAATTAAAATATTGCGTACTGTGTTAGGCTCATCATACATTTCACACCATGGTGGAGATCTCTTAACATCAAATGTTTGTGGGTGTAACGCGTGTGACCGATTCAAAGACGAATCCTTGTGACGTCTGCGCTTCAGGGAGATAAAACAGATAATGGAATGATTAAGGAAAATATGGAATGGAGTTTGTTGCTGACTTGTGCATATTCCAGGATTCCAATCAAAAAGAATGTATGAAAATGTGAATACTTTTCTCATGTCCATTGATGGTACTGAAGACAAGATGGAAGTAGATGCAGATTTAGCGGTCGCATCAGCCTTCTCATTGCAATCAATTCCTATGTTGCTTGGTATCCAACAAAACAGTATCTGAAATCCCTTGCTAGTAACTGAATTAAGCAATTTGAAAATCTTGGATACAACAAGATGGCAATTATAGTTTCTATTCTTCAAAGCTTCGAATACACTCTTACTGTCAGTGTACACAGAAAATTCATATTCGTTTTTAGTACTCACTTGCTGGAGTGCACGCTATATAGCCGTAGCTTCTGCAGTGATGATAGAGCAGGACTTGTTAAGACTTAACTGTAGCTGGTGTTATGAAGATAAACCCCGCAGCCAACGTGTCCTGCAGTTTATTATCAATCTGTGAATACATTTCACACCATTCCAGAATTGTGTGAATACATTTCACATAATACAGACAGCGGTGAAACGAGTAAAGCTGTTTAAAGATAGCAGTATTTGTGTCCGATATTTTTATATTTTTCAAAGGGATTGAACACAATAATGCGTGAATCACAGCAAGGTGGATGTGCGAACGTCACATTGATCAGATAGGATTTAATACGAGAGAGAAAAGGTTGAATGCATAATGGTCTAGCGTTATATAATCTCTTAAGAGCAGCATTGTGAATCGTGGCTGTCTCAATTCTACAAATTTTCTTGCAGTTTTATAATCAGTTTGCCAGTTCTGGTATGTCGAACTTCTTCGATACCGTTCTTGTTGGAAATACCGTTTTAAAGTTCAGATTTTAATTGTGAGATCTGCTTAGGAATAGAAGCCTATCCTGGTGTAGGTCACAAGAACATTGAAAATTGAAACTCCAGCTTCTGAAGCTAATTGTATCGCTAGAGGTACAGCATCGTCATAATCTAATATAGAATTAATGTGAGAACAATCCTAATGGTTGCAGGTGATTATCTATAACTTGGTGCAGCGCCCCACCAATGGCAAAATCAGATGCATCCACACACAATACCAACTCTGATGCAGCGGAAGGATGAGCCAAGAGTGCGGCATCAGCAAGTTGCTGTTTGGAGGCAAGGAAAGCGTGTTTGGCTTCCGGAGATAACGCAATAGACCGTTTATTATTCTTTTGTACACCTTTGAGATACTGCGTAAGGACTGATTGTGTCTCAGCTGCCCGAGGCAAGAAACGCCTGTAAAAATTTATTAAGCCTAAAAATGCACGCAAGTCTTTGGCAGTTTTAGGTTCTACAAAATCGAGAATAACCTTAACTTTATCGAGTAGCGGCTGTGTTCCTTCTTTAGAGACTAAATGGCCAAGAAATGAAAGTTGAGAGACATCCTATTCACATTTTAAGGTGTTTAACTGTATTCCATAATCTCTTAATCTTTGAAAAATCTAGCGCAAGTGGGATTCGTGTTCATCGTGATCGTGTGAGAAAATCAGAATATCGTCGAGATATGCAAAGCAGAATGGTAAATTGCATAAAACTTCATTAACGAATCTTTGAAAGGACTGTGCAGCATTACAAAGGCCAAAATTTAGAAAGGGAAATTCAAATAAGCCGAAAGGTGTGATAATTGCAGTTTTGGGGATATCTTGCTCAGACACCGAAATAGCATGATAAGCGCGAAAAATATCTAATTTTGAAAATATGTTTTTTCCGTGCAGCGCGTGTGAAAAATCCTGTAAATGAGGTATTGGGTATCGATCAGGTAGGGTTTTAGCATTTAAACGGCGATAGTCACCAACTGGACGTATACCTCCGGAGGATTTCGATACAACGTGCAAAGGGGAGGCCCATGGACTTTTTGAAGGCCTACAAATACCTTGTTCGACCATGAACTCAAATTCCTTTTTGACGGCGTCAAGGATGTGAGGAGGCAACCGTCTAGGACGGCTGTAAATGGGCGGCCCGGTGGTTTCAATATGGTGCACAGTAGAGTGCTTAATTTCTTTAAAGTGTGGAGTAGGACTAGTGATTTCCGGGAAGTGACGTAATAGAGAATGATAACGTGAATTTTCAATAATAATCTTGACGGCTGGTTGTTTAAAAGATTCGAAACGTCCAGTTGCAGTTAAATTTGTGACGCTGTCAAGTAGCCTTTGTTTACGAAGATCAACTAATAGGCCAAAATGTTGCAGAAAATCTGCGCCAATAATAGGCGTGGAGACCTCGGTGATCAGAAAATGCCATTTGAAACTTCTTCGTAATCCCAGATTTAATTCCAGCAGTTTGTTGCCGAAAGTACGTATCTTAGTTTGATTAGCCGAAAATAATTCTATACGGTCAGGTTTTTCACTGTTAACGTTACCCTTAGCGGGGATACAGGAAACATCACTGCCAGTGTCAACAAGGAATTTACAATTCGTTTTGCGGTCAAAAACACACAGGATATTACTATGGCAAATTGGTTTTTCGCTACCACCCAAATGAGGCGGAGTGGTAGCGTCTACTCGTTTCCCGGTTTCTCGAAATTACAAGGTAAACGGCAGTTTCTAGCTGCATTACCGAAACGCGGGTGAAAATAACAAAGATCAGAATTTCTGAAATTTGGGGAAACAGACCTTAGAGTGTATTTATCCCGGCTACGTGAATAGGAGCGGTATCGGGATGGTGATCTAGTTCGCGTATTATCGCTTTGTCTATCGCGAGACATCCTGTCAACTTGTAATGAAAGATGTTCAATTTGTTTTTTTAATTCCAAAACAATAGCGGGTGTGACAGTCTTTAAGTCGGTGGAAATAGCATGCGTCTGACTATGATCCGCGGATGCAGAGTTCGATTGAGCAAGTGTAGTAGAAGCTGTGTAAACCTGCGGATTATCTGAGGTAACCTCGTGAATCTTGTCAGCCAATACAGCTAACTGTGATAATTCCCCAGTAGATGCCGATAAAATAGATTGTAAATTGATAGGCAGTCTTTGTAACCACAAACTTTTGAGAAAGTCGTCGTTTAATTTCCCATCCGCTAATTGCCGCATTTGTCTGAGCAGCCCTGAAGGTTTATTATCCCCAAGCTGAAGGTCGTTAAGCAGCGATTGTTTTCCGAATCCGCAAATTCTGAGATTAACCGATTCTTTAAGGTTTTGTACTTATCAGTGTCGGGTGGATTAAATATAACGTCACTAACGTGGGAGAGCGTATCGGAATCGATAGACGCGACTAAACTGGCATATTTAGGAACGTCGTTAGAAATCCCAGAAAGATGAAAAGCATTCTCAACTTGTATAAACCATAACTGAATATTTCTTTTCATAAAAGGCGGCAGTTTTAGACCTATTCTGTTAACTTCGGTCGTAGTCATTTTGTAATTTCAGATTAAAATATTTCAAAGAAAAAAAAGAGCGATTTTCAGTACTCTAAATGAGATATTGGAAAATTAAACCTATTATTAAAACAATACGGAAGCAGATACACTCCCGAGAACCAAAAAAACACAGTACTCACCTCGGGAAGCTATTCCGCAACAGTCCGTAGAATCATGGAAAAAAATAGAATCCACAGTTTCTCTTTATCTTATATTGCAGACACAGATATCACTAAACACTTATCCAGTTAAAGCAACACCGAACGTTGAAGCAAAGAATCGTCTCGCCAGCAGGGTTGTTTTCGTGTCGAAGGAAAGAGAGTACTTTGGTTTAGTCTATATGCTTTAAACCAGAGGAAATTCAAGATACCTGTAATTTTTCCCGAGTCCGGGTCACCACTGAAGCAATAAAGTTTACTAAGTTCTCATTTTTACTGAAGCAATAAAGTTTACAAAGTTCCCATTTTTTATTATTTTTTATTTGTACACAACACACACATAAATGGAAATACAGAAATACACGTATCAAAAACGAATACATAATCACAGCTCGACTTCTCCGGCGTGAGCATTTTTAAGAACAACATTTTTCTTAAAAATGCAACAACAGCGGAAGTTAAAGTCGTAGTAGTTTTTTAAACGCCACAATTGTGTGGCTGGCTTTGTAGCCACATGTCTCTTACATCCGCACAAAACGCAATCGAAAGTTCTCGTCTGTTAAGTGTTTGATTTTCACTGCACATAACGGAAACGAAAGTTCTCGTCTGTTAAGTGTTTGATTTTCACACCTTCCAGTTTCCATTGCTGGACCTTGTCCCGCAAATGGAAAGTATAGAGAATCCTAGAATGTTTCTTTTACCTTTCATTACCATTCCATCAAGAGCCAAACAATACCAAAGTTCTAAATGTTACTTTGCTTAACCTGTTTGCTGACATGCTTCAGCTTACACTTTTTCTTTTATATTCTCTTTAAAGGAAAACAAGCCTATACTACTACTATATCCATTATATTTATTACAACATAATATTATAACGTAATAAAATAAGAATCAATATTAACATAAAAGAAATTATGCAAATATTATTCACACAAACCTTATGAAAATTAACAACCAAAACAAATAGAAATAACTACATTATATTATATAAAGTTAAATATGAATATTATGATATATCACAAATATTTTTCTATTTCTTACTAGATTCATAATAAAAAAAGTAAGAAATTTAATCATCCTCTTAAACCCTTGATAATACATCTGTGATAACATTATTATTACTGGGCTTATGGGCTATTGTGACCTGATAGCGAGAGAGAGCCAATGACCATATCTGTAATCTGGCATTCTTAGGGATGCTTTCTTTAAGATATTTCAGAAGATTGTGATCTGTTAATAAATTTATAGAAGTTCCGTAAGTCCATGCTTCAAACTTACCAAGAGCCACTATCACAGCATATGCTTCTCTCTCAGTGGTACTCCATTTAGTCTGCGCTGGAGTTAATTTCTGACTGGCGAAGGTTAGAGGCTTAGGATTTCCATCTGTGTCTCTCTGCATTAAACATGCTCCAATGCCAGTAACCAAAGCATTTGTGTGGAGTTCAAATTGCTTATTTAAATTAGAGGTTGACAATGAAGTGACTGCACATAATCTATCTTTCAATGCGATGAAAGCCTTTTCTGTCTCTTCAGACCAAGGGATATCATTTGGTACAGATTTTCTGGTCAGGTCTGTTAATGGCTTAGCAATGTTCGCATAATGAGGCACATAGTCCGTATAATAGTTAAACAGTCCTAATATCGATCTTAAGGCTTTCTTTGTTCTTGGCGATTTTAAGTTTTTGATAGCTGCAATTTTATCCGGATCAGGCCCATGATCTCCTGATCCAACTACATGACCTAAGTATTTTACCTTTGATCGAGCAAATGTACATTTTGCTAAATTTGCGCTAAAATTGCAATGTTTTAATGTTTCAAAAATCGTTCTTAGATGGTTCAAATGTTCTTCCCAACTAGATGAATAAATTATGATATCATACAGGAAACTTTCAACAAAATCATTATGAGGTCTTAGGATCAGATTCATAATTTTCTGAGAAGTAGCTGGAGCACCTGCAAGTCCAAATGGCATTACTTTCCATTGATACTGTCCCTTAGGTGAAATGAAACTTGTTAGTTCTCGACTATCTTGATCCAATGGAATTTCCCAATAACCTTTAAGGATGTCTAGAGTTGATAGATACTTTGCCGCACCAGCTTTGAATCGTAATTCTTCTGAATTTTGCATTGGAAATGGAGCTATTTTAGTCTCAGAATTTAGTCCCCGATAATCGACACATAGTCGAATCGTTCCATCTTCCTTTGCGACACGTACAAGAGGATAAACAATCTCTGCAAAAGATGGTTATATTAAATCCTTGTTTAATAGTTCCTTTATTTGATTTTCCACTTGAGGTTTTAGTGATTCTGGTATTCGGTAAATATGAGGTATTGACAATTAGCAACAACAACATTATTATTCGACATAAATTTGCTTAGTAAACAGATTATTCCAAAAATATATTTTTCTTAATAAATCAAAATTATATATATATATTTTTATTAATATCACCAGTCAGAGGAAAAAAAACTTTTTTGAATAATTATGAACAAATGTTAATAACCAATAATATTTCGAAACCAATATCAAACATTAAAAATATTTTCTCAATTTTCTCAATAAACATTATACATACCTATTTTTATCTTGATATTTCAAATATTTAGACAATTTTTATTAATTTATTACATTTACTTCTTAAACGAGGCCCTACAAAGAAATTTAAGAAAATTCTAAAACAAAAGTTCCCTTAAATGATACATAATTAAAACAAATATTGGCTCCTAAAGGAAAGAGAATCAATCAAAATATACTGACTCACTACTTGGTAGACATTTTTCTATCATTAGCATCCTATCATTTTGTATTAATCCGGAAAACATCTTGTCGACTGCGCCAATGTGATTGTTTCACGAACCTGTCGTTTCTAGGATCGTTCAGTAATACAAAATATCTTCATTTTTAAGACACATTTATTTTACATTAACAAACATGACATTAATTACAGACACTAAGACACAAACATAAATTTAGATGGTTCTTTTTACATTATTCGAAATACATGTATTTTCCATTGCCTGGAAGCGGTACCTCCGCTACCACTCGTCTTTACACACAACCACACCGTTCCTCTCGCTCCGACACACTCCCGCTATGCCTCTTGTGTCTCTTAGATCCGCACATAACGAAATCGAAAGTTCTCGTCTGCTAAGTGTTTGATTTTCCCAGTATTTGATGTGTATTTCGGTATGCTATATTCACATTCTATGAATGGTGTATCACCATGCAAGTCTATCATGGTGAATAGCCTATTGTACACATACTGAAGAAAATTAATTTAAAGCAATTTTGTTGGAATTCCCGAATTCCGAAAAATTTAAATAAATGAAAAAAATACTACTTGCAAAAATATTTAAGTAAATAAGTACGAACCCCAAAAACAGTATTGCAAGTTTTTTCCGTTGAAATTCCTTCACCCACTATCAGCAATGACGTCATGTAAATAAACATGTAATGGCAAAACTCTAATAACAAGTTGCATGGGAACATAATGAATTTTCTTAACTTCTCCAAATATTCACATATTCCTTTTGCTAAAAGGAAAGGAGAGAGTAGTAAAAGTTACCTTCTCAATTTTCCTTAGTAAAATTTAGGTTTAAAATTTCCCTTTGATTTTTTCCCGTGGGAAAACAAAATAAGAATTATTCATATGGATAGTTATAAAGTTTTACGAAACTAACTGCAACACTCAACACTAAGTATAACAAGGAAAACACAGATCAGCAGCAACAGTGCCAGCCAGTTCCTATATGCTCACAGTACATCTGAGATGCTCTCCACACTTAATGACTCATCCAGCACCGATCGATTGAGCTATAAACCGATTTATGGGTTTAGGATTTGAACATACTGTCTCCTTACCAAAGTAACGTGTTGATCCCTGACACTTCAATTACAAGAATCTTCTTTTTGAGGGATACCCGTCTCCACGCAGGGCAAACATGTGAATAATTTAGTTCTTAAGAGAAACTAATAGCAATGCTATTTTGAATAGGCAGAATTGAAAACTGCCATATCTTCTGCAAAGGACATTAGCCCTGGCCTGATGGAATCCCTTATCAATGCTCCGTCATTTATAGCAAAATCTTCACTATTGAATATACTTTTATTGTTTAACAAAATCTGGTCGAAATACTCTTTTCCCACATCTTGGAGGGAAGCAATAGTGTTTCCAAATAGGAAATTGGTCGAAGATTCCTCTGATATTATGACTTATCGTTCAAGAGCTCTTTCGAATTGTCTACAAAAATTTCGAGCGTAGAGCGTAGCAAGACTCCTTTTGTCTTACACCAATATGGTTTTATATGAGAACGATTCACTATTGATACTATAGTAGATCTAAAATACGAAATGCTTTTGTTACATAGCTCAGTTAAACTCAATTAATACTCACTCAAGGGCTGTATAAAATCACTTTATTCCAATTAGTCCGTTTTATCATAACGGACAGCACATAGGTCAGCTAAAAAAGACTAGATTTTGTTCGTGTGAGAAAAGGTGGAATGCTGTATGAACGAGCGTCGGTTGGTTGATTGGGTTTAATGGAGCAAGGTTCAGGTAAGGAAAATCTGCGCCAATCACAATATATATTATAAGTTTTTTTCAAACAATTAAAAATATAGAAGTACATTACATAGTACATAGATGTTAAAATGTACATTAAAAGTCCCTATACAAACAATGTACACATGTATAAAATTAAAAGCTTAAAATTTAAATAAAATATTTGTAAATCAGATAAAATTCATAAATTCTATGTCTTTTAAAAACGCAAAGAGATTGTGATTGGGGGGTTCCCCAAGCAGGTCTTCTAATGTTAAAATATTACTATTAAAATATCTAAAACGATGATGGTTAAAATCTGGGCATACAACTAAAATAGGATATACAGTGAATGGTTCATCACACTTTACACACCATGGTTGCAGATCACTTAAGATCAAATGTTTGTGGGTGAAATATTTTGAATCCTTTTCGCATGTCCGTTGATGGTACTGAAGGTAAAATGGAAGTAGATGCAAACTTAGCGGCCGCATCAGCCTTCTCATTGTCATCTATTCCTATGTGTCTTGGTATCCAACGAAACAGTATCTCAAATCCTTTACTAGTAACAGAATCTAACAATTTGAATATCTTAGACACAACTGGATGGCAATTAAAGTTATTATTCTTCAAAGTTTCTAATACACTCTTACTGTCAGTGTACACACAGAATTTATGTTCATTTTTAGTTCTCACTAGCTGAAATGCTCGGTATATAGCCGTAGCCTCAGCAGTGAAGATGGAAAAGGATTTGTGAAGGCTATAACTGTATCATCAAAATAGACTCCACTGCCAATGGCTCCTGCAGTTTTGGATCCATCAGTGAATACGGGTTGGTTGGTTGGGTTTTATGGCGCAAGGTCCAAAATTGGACATGCTGCGCCAAGAGCAAGTTTTTGTTGCTTTAAATATTTATTTAATAATTTTATTATTTATTTATTTTTTTTAAAAACCCAATCAACATTTAAAATTTTTAAAATACAAAAATCTGTGTATATAATATTTTAAAATAAATTTTATAAAATGAAATATATGTAAAATTTTAAAATTTAATAGTTAAATCAAATAAAATGTATGAAACCATTGCTCTTAAAAAAGCGAATATGTTTCTATGGGGTGGATCCCCTATTAAATCAAATAATGTTATAAAATCAGTATTAAAATAGTGTAAACGTTGTTGGTTAAAAACATGACATGAAATTAAAATATGATATATAGTAAATGGTTCATCACACGCTTCACACCATGGATTTAGTTCATTTAGAAACAAATGTCTGTGTGTGAAACGTGTGTGTCCGATACGAAGGCGAGTCAACCTAACATCGGCACTTCGTAACGGTAAAACTGATAATGAAGTGAGGGATGAGAAAATGGTATGTAGTTTGTTTCCGACCTGCAAGTTCCATGATTCTTCCCATAGGGAACAAATAAATCTTTTTATATTCTTTCTCACATCTGAGAGCGGAACCGATGGTAAAACTGGATCTTCAGCAGCCTTTGCAGCTGAATCCGCTCTCTCGTTTCCATCAAGACCTACGTGACTTGGTATCCAACAAAATACAATTTCTTTTCTCTTGCCAGCAAGAGAATCCAATGCTTTGAAAATTCTCGACACAACAGGATGACAGTTAACGCTATTGTTTTTCAAGGCTTCAATCATACTCATGCTGTCAGTGTAAATACAAAATTCATGACAATCATCTGTGTTCACACGCTGAAGCGCGTAGCAGATGGCATTTACTTCAGCAGTAAAGAAGGAGCAGGATGAATGTAGGCTGTAACTAAAAGCTGTATTATTGATAAAAACTCCACAGCCCACATGTCCCGCTGTTTTAGAACCGTCTGTGAATACAGGTTTGTATGATTGATACTGACAGCGATGAGAAGAATATAGCTGCTGAAAAACAATAGGTGTTGTGTCAGATTTTCTATAGCAAGCAAAGGCATTGATAAAAGTATATGTTGGATTATACCAAGGCGGATGAGCATATTGATCGACAGACCCAATGCGAATATCACATAGGTCTGTGAGCCACAGATGTGATTTGGCTCGTGTGAGAAACGGAGGGATGCTCATTGGACGAGCATCATATAGTCTCATGAGAGAAGTATTTGGAACCATGGAACGTATCAGATGATTAGGGGTCGACATGATCTTAGCATAATAATTGAGAGACTGCTGCATTCGTCTCAGGTCTAACGGTAATTGATGACATATCACGTATAGACTCTGGACGGGTGATGTGCGGAATGCCCCAGAGCATATCCTCAAAGCAGAGTGATGAAATGTGTCCAACCTTCGTAAAACGGAAGATCTAGCTGATCCATAAACAACACATCCGTAGTCAATGCGGGACAAGATCAATGACTGATATACTCGAAGAAGTGATGTGCGATCTGCACCCCAAGATGTATTTGACAACACCTTGAGGATATTAAGCGATCGCTCACACTTCTTCCGCAAATATAAAACGTGCGGAAGAAAAGTTAATTTTCGGTCAAAAATAATGCCCAAGAATTTTATTTGATTGACTACTTGTATTGGAGTGTTGTTGATGTAAATTATTGGATCATTATGCAGGCTAGTCTTTCTACAGAAGTGGACACATTTACTCTTGCTTGGTGATACGGTATGGCCATTCTCAGCACACCATGCAGCAAGTTTGTTAACTGCTGTTTGCAGTTGTCTCTCAATTAATCTTATATTAGACCCCTCACATGATATTTGCAGGTCGTCGACAAACAAAGTGCCATGTACTGATGATGGAAGTTGATGAAGTATGTTACTGATGAAGAGACTAAAAAGTGTGACGCTTAAAATTGAGCCCTGAGGAACACCCTCAGATTGTGTAAAAGTATTGGATATATGTCTTCCAATACGTACTTTAAAATCACGGGAGCTTAAAAATTCTGTAGGAATATCGGCAGATTACCCCGAAAGCCAAAATCATATAATGTTCAGAGAATTCCCTATCGCCATGTACGGCCGTATGCCTTCTCGATGTCAAAGAAAATGGAGACCAGATGGTTCCTCCGCACAAAAGCATTGCGGATTTGGGTCTCCAAATATGTAATATTATGAAGAGTGGATCTCCCTTTACGGAAGCCACTCTGATTTATATGTATACATTTATTTATTTCTAAGACATATACGAGACGGGCGTTGACCATACGTTCGAGAGTCTTACATAAGCAACTCGTCAGAGCAATTGGTCGATAATTTGAAGGATCTGAAGGATCCTTACCAGCCTTTAGGACAGGAATCACTATTGTTTCTTGCCATATAGATGGAAATTCATTTTCCGTCCAGATCCTATTGAACAGGTAAAGTAAGTTCAACAGGGAGTCTGGACTCAAATGTTGAAGCATGACATAACTGATTCCATCAGGTCTTGGACTGGTGTTATTGGCCTGCTGTAAAGCTTTCTTCAGTTCAAACATTCCAAATTCACAGTTGTACGGTAAAGTTTGTCGATGGTTGAAGCGAATTGGTACTCGCTCAGCTCGACTCTTAGTCCTCAAAAACGAAGGACTATAAGAGTTCGAGCTTGAGACGTTAGCAAATGCTTCACCAAGGACGTTAGCTATATCCATAGGAGAAGAGTATATAGCAGCTCCGGATTTTAAAATAGGAATAGAAAATTCTCTATAAATTCCATTGGCTGCTTTCACCCTTCTCCACAACTGCTTACTGGAAGTTGAAGATGTTATAGAAGATACATAGCAGGACCAGGATTCCTTCTGACTTTGACGACGGGCTCTGTGAGCTAATACTTTTGCTCTCTTAAAGGCGATAAGATTCTCCGTTGTGGGGTACCTCCTATATATCCCCCAAAACTTCCTCTGTTTTTTATATGTTTCTTGGCATTGTTTGTTCCACCAAGGTTTGCAACGCCTGTGTGATACAGAGGAACTCTAAGGTATTGATGCATCAGCTGCTTTCTTAATTGTTTCAGTGACTTTACTAACGGCAATATCAATATCTTCGATCGAGACCATTTTATCATCAACAACGGCCAATTGTGTAAAAAACGTCCAATCTGACCGACTATACACGTAAGTAGGTAAGCGTTGTCTTACTCTACTACCTCCAGTCTGGGAGATGACGAGAGGAAAATGATCGCTATTATGCAGATCATTTCCTACATTTAAATTTAACAATGGCAGTAGTGAGGGAGAACTAATGGCCAGATCGAGAGAATAAAATGTTCTTGTGGGTATGTGAAATTAGGTCTTCTCGTCGGTATTAAGCAGACAGAGACTGTTATCTGAAATAAACCGCTCTATCTGCCGACAACGAGAGTTGGTATCATCACTTCCCCACAAAGAATTATGGCCTTTAAAGTCACCTAACAGCAGAAAAGGCGTTGGCAGCTGATCTATTAATGCATCGAGTTCCTCTTGGCGGATGACATCGTGTGGTGGCAAATACAAACTACAGACTGTCAACAAGCATGATGTGTGAATTTGCACAGCTACAGCCTGTAGTGTAGTATTTAAATGCTGGGCAGTGCTGGGATAGTTGTTAGATGTTAAAATGCAAACACCTCCAGACACTGCACCATCATCACCACAGTCTTTTCTAAAGCTTTTAAACCCACTCATGGAGAAGTTATTGCTTGACTTCAGGAATGTTTCCTGAAGTGCAACACATGCGGGGTTGTAGGCAGAAATTATAGACTTGATGTCATCATGATGAGAACGCAAACCATGGCAGTTCCAAGAAACAAAGGAAGTTATTGTTGAATTTTAAAAGCTCCTTTAACGGAGCTGGAAGGAATGTCATCTGACATGTCCTCGAGTGACAAATCTTCGTCGGAGGGATGCAGAGACACAGCGTCAGCTTCCAGGGATAAGGCTTTACGGGTGTATAGGGAGGGCCTAGAATTGCCTTCCTTTGGAGATCTTAGTTTTAAGGCATTTATAGCTTTTGATCTGGAAATAGGAGTTTTTTTGCGGGTAGTCGATATGGAGGTCGAATTTGGCCTTTGTGCAGTAGTAGGGGGTAATTTAACTATCGGAAGTGAGAGAGCATCCGTTTGTGTGCTAGTCGTTCTGGTGATCTTGGCAGCAACAGTAGCACAGCTGACTCCTACTTGAGGAGTGCGAGCTGTAACAGCTCGTCTCGCCTCAGGATAGGAACAATTACTCTTAACTTTGGTGGTAGTGATCTCTTTTTCCAGTATCCAGATAGGACAACTTCTAGCGTAGGAGGGGTGGTCACCATTACAGTTGACACACCTCTCCTTTACAGTACAAGACGAACTGTCGTGGCCAACTGCTGCGCAGCGAAAGCAAGTCAGACTGCCCCTGCAAGCCGCTTTTGAGTGACCAAATCTCTGGCACTGGAAACAACGCAAAGGATTTGGAATGAATGGCCTTACGGATAGATGCATATACGCAGCTTTAATATGCTGCGGTAGGTCTGCCGTCGCAAATGTCAATACGAGATGTTTAGTATTGATAATCTGCCCATCTCGTCTGATAGTGATGCGTTTAACAGCACAGACCTTTTGATCTTAGAGATTTTCTAAGATCTTGTCCGCAGGCGTATTTAACAAATCCTTGGCGGATACCACACCACGTGAAAAGTTAAGATTAATATGAGGCTGGACGGACACCTCAAGGTCAGCAAGTGTGTTCATGTTGCTAATCAGATTTGCTTGAGCTTCTGAAGCAACTTCAACCATTAGATCTCCAGAACGAAGTTTCCGGATGCTCTTCACTTCTCCGATATTTCCAGAAATACCTTTTTGAATAAGGAAAGGGGATACTGTGTCAAAAGTACCCTCTTTCCGTTTGACAATATAGAATTTTGCTTTAAGTAAGGTCAAGGTATGCTCCCGTGGGAGAGAAGAGAATAGAAATGTTTCCATATTTGAAATGGAATATTCGGGACCTGACGGCACCACCCACCACCGAGTCCAACAAGGAGATGCAGACCAGCTGCACCAGTGCTAGCCAGGTCCTATACGCTCACAGTACATCCCTGAAGTGGCCTCCGCCCTTAACGAGTCACCCAGTAGATGTACCGATCGCTTGATCCATAAAGCCGATTGATGTGCTGAGGACCACAACACACCTCTCGTTTACCTGAAGCAGAGGCCAAAGTAATGTGTTGCTCTCCGAGGGCCTCAATTACCAGGACCCTCCTTTCCAGGGACACGGGTCTCCACGCACGGCAAACACGTGGTTGATTTAGTCCCCAAGAGAAGCTAATAGCAACAGAGCGGCGAAAGCTACTCAAGGGGAGCCCTCAACCTCTTACGAGGCAACCACACTGAGGGAGAAGAGGAAGAAAAAACAGAAGAGTAGAGGAGAGAGGAAAAGAAAGAAGAGGACAGATCACTAGGGTACCTCGCGATTGTGACACCCGTGTCTACCTAAAGAAGGTAAACCCCCTGAGGGTTCAGTGAATACGGGACTATACGTAGTATACAGACACCGATGAAATGAGTAAAGCTGTTGAAAAATAACAGTATTTGTGTCCAATTTTTTATATTTTCCAAAGGGATTCAGCACAATAATGTGTGGATCATACCAAGGAGGATGTGTGAACAAGTCTATAGACTTAATCCGGACATTATTTAGGTCTGAGAGGAATAGATATGATTTAACACGAGAGAGAAAAGGTTGAATGCTTGATGCTCTAGCATTATATAACCTTATAAGAGCAGCACTTGAAATCGTGGAACGTAAGGGATGATGAGGAATGGACATGATTTTAGAATAATAATCAAGAGACAGCTGTATCCGCCGTGAGTCTAATGGTAACTGATAGCAGATTACATACAGACTCTAGAAGGGTGATGTACAAAATGCTCCACAGCAAATCCTTAAAGCAGAGTGGTGGACGGTATCCAATGTGCGTAAAATGGAAGATCTAGTGGATCCATTAGCAACACAACCGTAGTCAATACGAAATAAAATGACTGTTTGATAAATACGGAGCAGTGAAGTACGATCTGCATCCCAAAATGTATTCGACAATACCTTGAGAATATCTAGCGATCGCTCGCACTTCTTCCGCAGATATAAAGTATGCGGAAGGAAAGTTAACTTCATATCAAAATTATTCCAAGGAATTTTATCTCAGTGACCACAGAAATAGGTCTATTGCTTATGTAAAGCACAGGATCAGGATGGAAACTAGTTTTCCTACAGAAATGGACACAGTGACTCTTACTAAGAGATATACTAAGACCATTTCGTTCACACCAAATATTTAGATTGCTTACTGCTGTTTGCAATTGTCTCTCAATTATATTCATGTTTGAACCCTGATATGAAATTTATAAGTCATCAACATATAAATTACTATGTACAGAAGATAGTAACTGATGAAGTACGTTACTGATGAAAAGGTTAAAAAAGGGTTACGATACCTTAAAACGCTACCTAGAGGGACACCCTCAGCTTGAGAAAAGGTATTGGAAACTATAGTTCCAACACGTACTTTAAAAGCGTAGTGGCTAGGAAATTCAGTATAAATATTGGAAGATTACCCTCAATGCCATGATTATGCATATTAAGGAGAATGCCATAATACCACGTACGATCGTATGGTTGCTCAATATCGAAGAAGATTGCAACAAGGGGGTTTCTCCTCACGAAAGCATTTCGAATTTGGGATTCTAGATCTATTATATTATCAATAGTGGATCTTCCTCTTCGAAATCCGCTTTGATGAAGAGGTATGCAATTATTCTTCTCTATGGCGTAAATGAGTCTAGCATTGATCATACGCTCAAAAGTTTCGCACAAGCAACTTGTAAGAGCTATTGGGTGATAACTCAGAGGGTCAGATGAATCTTTGCCAGGTTTCAAAATAGGAATCACTATCGCTTCTCTCCATGATGTAGGATAAGTATGTTCAGTCCAGATTCTATTAAACAATGAAAGTATGTTCAATACAGAATCATGATTTATATGACGGTCATGATTTATATGATTAACGACACATAACGAATCCAAGATTCTCCTTGACTCTGACGTCTAACTTTTCGAGCGTGAGCTTTTGCTTTCTTAAAGACAATAAGATTCTCCGTAGTAAGGTATCTTCGGAAAATATTCTATTGCTTCCTTTGTTTCTTATAGGAGATTTGGCACTCTTCATTCCACCAAGGTTTCCTGTGTTTATGTGGAATGATGGAATTTTTAGGGATAGCAACATCCGCAGCTTGGATTATTGTTTCGGTGATATATTTAACGGCATCATCTATCACATCTGTTTTAACTCTTTTTCCACTAATCACAGCCAATTGCGTGAAAAGCGTCCAATCGGCTCGACTGTACTCATAATTAGGTGGATTGTGTTGTTGTTGTTCTTGTTACTAATCCCAGTTGGTGTAGCTCTGCTACACCAACTCCATAAAACCAAAAATCTCCAAAAAGTCTAAAAACTTTAAAGGGTCCTTCAAAATCTCACGAGCAGTAAAATTTAGGCACTCGAGAATATGGTTGGGGGAAGCCTGTGCGGTCTTACACCAGTGACACTCAGTAAAGAGTTTCCGACCCTGCTGGAAGGCGAGGGAACTAATGTGACCTCTCAAAAAGCGAGATAGAGCCGTCTGCTGCTTTCTAGAAATATCTAGACTGTGAGTCCAACGTGGTCGCACTCCAAAGTACCAAGTGTGAACTGGAGGGGGTCCTCCAAAGGGCATTGGTTTCCATTTTCTTTATTGAGGAGATTTCAGAGAAAGTTAGACAAGTATTATGATGCAAGGCAGCCGCAGAGGCAGATTTGGCCAAGGTATCAGCAATTTCATTCCCCTCCAAACCAACATGGGAAGGAATCCATTGGAAGTAGATAGTGTGTCTTGAAGAAAGTCGACTGACAAGCTCCAGGATTTTCAGGCTTATCTTATCCCCAACAGACGTCCAACGAGAGAGGTGCTGTATAGAGGCACGGCTATCCGTTAAAATCCATAAGTCAATAAAATCGAGTTCAGTAGTCATGTCAATAAAATTTAATTCCTCATAAATAGCAATGAGTTCCGACCTGAACACAGGCAGTTGTCGGCATTCTTAATCTTTATGTCTATTATATTATTTGGTGTCATAATATGTATGCCACTACCAGAAATACCTCCGTCGCCCTTACTGCTATCAGTATACACTCCTAAATCTGAGACAGGAATGTTATGTATTATCTCCAGGGCTATCTGCCTAGTCAGTTCTCGGACGTCTGTACCTTTACACACCTTAGATAGAAGCCCAGTCCGGAAGCGAACTCGATCAGTATCCAACAAATAATAGGGGACGCGTTTCAAGGAATGAGGTTCCACATTGGCAGCAAGCAACTGCATCTCATTTGTCAAGGAGAAAGGGCTGTGTCTCTTTAGGCGCCTATTTTTGTGCCAAGAGTGAAGGTAAGCAGAAGTTCTGTGATGATCATAGTAGCTAAGTAGCTTATTAAAATTTTGAGAGACAATAGCCTCTTCTCAAAGAAAGAGGTGGTAAGTCACTCTCGAAAAGCACAATATCCCTAGGGCAACTGTTACGAAAACCGGAGATTATTCTTGAAGCGCTAAGTTGTACGCGTTCAAGTTTGTCAAGATTAGCTTCAGAGGCACAGAAATAAATAGGAAAACCATATTCCAAAATTGGCCTAATCAATGAGATGTATGTTGTTCTCAGAGTATCAGCGTCGGCCCCCCAGTCTCTTCCTGAAATAAATTTAAGAATATTAAGCCTTTTTCTGCATTTTTCCACCTGGGCCTCTATATGCCTGTTGCCCAGAATCTCCTGGTCAAGAGTGTAACCAAGATATTTGACATTTTTCGAGTAATTTAACAGAACACCATTCATAAAGACTGTAGGTTGATAATTATACAGGTGCCTGTTAATGGTGAACAAAGTAACCACAGACTTGGAGTTATTAAAGATCATTTTGTGTGACTCAGCAAAAGAACAAATCTCTGAGAGGGCACAGTTAAGATTGGACTCCAATTCTCCCACATCCGCATCAGAGCTCCAAAGGATAACATCATCTGCGAAAAGTTCTACGCTACAAGAGTCAGGAATTACCTTTTCGAGGCCAGCTCTATATAAGGAGAATAAAACAGGACTCAAAACTGAGCTCTGTGGCAGGCCGTGTCTCAGTCCAATTGGATCAGACCAGGTATTTTTGTACTTTACCCTAATCGACCTACACTGCAGAAAGTCAGATATCCAAGACAGCATTTTTCCTCTAATACCAAAACTGTCATGAAGTTTAATGATTAACTTTTGCCTCCAAACTCTGTCGAAAGCTCTGGACATGTCCAAAAGGACTGCAGCAGTATGATTACTTGGCCTTAGGTTCTGGTAATCCCTGACCCTCTGATAGAAAAACAGGATCTGATCGATAGTACTATGACCCCTTCTAATTCCAAATTGTTCTCTAGGAAGCAGGTCAAATGAGGACAAACAAAACTCCAATCTAGCTAGGATAAGTCTCTCCATGAGCTTACAAACGAAGGAAGTCAATGAAATGGGCCGATAGCTCTCCACGGAGCTAGCATTTATCCCAGATTTTTCGATAGGTATAACTATGGCCCTCTTCCATTCTCGAGGTAGTCGCCCAAGTTGCCAAGAAAGATTAAAAATCGCCAGTATTCTTCTCTTGCCATGAGTGCCAAGATGTTTAACCATTTGGCCATGGATATTATCTGGGCCTGGCGATCCACTACAATCCATAGCCTCCAGAGCGACATTCAACTCATGTAAAGTAAAGCCATCCCCCAAAACTGGGTTTTTCGAAGAGGAGGAGCGACAATTATGGGCCAATTTTCTGGCGGTGTTTTTAATCTCCACATCCTCTCTATCAAAAGACAAGTTACTAACATTGTTGTAAAATTTTCCAAAAACATTCGCGGCCGATTTGTTATCACGAGGGATCTGACCATCAGTGTCAAGCACGATATTGCACTCCTGCATTTGGGCTGAGCACCGCTAAAAGATAGGGGCTAAGTCAGTCTTCTCCCTTTGGTGCCCCAGGTCCTCGGACCAATTGAAGCTGCTCCTTTCCCACTACCATGGAACCAATACAGAATAGATGGGTTGTGACGCACATTATTACTTCCAGCCTGAGACACAATTAGAGGGAAATGATAACTATTGTAAAGGTCATTTCCGACAGCAAAATTCAGCAATGGCAGGAGGGAAGGAGAACAAATAGCTAAGTCAAGAGAGTGAAACCTTCGTGTTGGTTCATTTAAATAAGTTTTCTCATCGGTATTCAGCAGACAGAGGCAAATGTCAGATGTCAATTGCTCTATCTGACGACCGCGAGAATTCGTATTTTCACTACCTCACAGAGTATTATGGCCATTAAAATCACAAAGGAGTACAAATGGAGCTGGGAGTTGATCAATTAAATCATCTAATTCCTCTGAATTTACGACGTCGTGTGGTGATACAAACAGTGATACGACAGGTTACGTGAATTTTCACTGCTCCAGCTTGTAGTGTAGTTCTCAGTTGATGTGCTGTACTTGCGTAGAAGTTTGATGTGAATATACAAACTCCTCTAAATACAGACGCATCACCATTATCCTTTCTGACATATTGAAACTCACGCACTTTGGTGTTAATAGTGGGCTTCAGGAATGTTTCCTGCAGAGCCACACATGCGGGATTATAGCGAGAGATAACAGATATGACGTCGTCAATACGAGATCGAAAACCTGACAATTCCATGAAACAAAGGAAGTTATTAATGACAGAGGTGTTATTCACCAGCGGTGCTCATTGGTGTTTCAGATGAATCCTCCAAACTGTCAGCATCAGAGGGATACAGTTTGTGTATCTTCATCTAATGTAAGCCTGGC
>JAJQOW010001204.1:0-58906 GCA_037975125.1 Latrodectus hesperus
GAAAAGTAGAATGAGAATTATTTAAAAACGAGAGAATTAAGAGAATTTAATGTACATTTATTACAACCAACCATAAATTCCACATTATAATGGCACTAAATGTGAGCATTTACACAGTTAAAAATGCCATTCTTGACAATTTTTAATATGAATCCAACTTTTAAAAGGAAAAAATAATTCTAATTTAAATGATGAGAAAATACTTGTAACTTCATCGATCATTTATAGAACATGAAATGATTGCTATAATTTTAATAACAGATTTTTATCTCTCAAATTATGTATAAACATTTTGCTATCTATTTTTTGAGATATGAGTACTAAATTTTGCTCATCCTAATTTAGGTCATCAACACTAGGAATAATTGTGTACTACTTTCATAAAAATAACTTTATAACAAGAGTTTGAAGAGCAAAAATTAACATAGAACCTGATGTAGATAAAACTGACATTTCTAAATAACTCTGAATATTCCAGTTTGTAGAACAAAAAAAATAACTACACAGGCCAGGGTTATCTCTTTTCTAGTATTTAGTTGTTTATTTTACTCCATATAATTACTGAACTTCCCCATAATTTTCTATCTCTAAAGTGATGAAGAAAAATTCTAATTTATTAATCCCTACACAAGGGTTTCAGCTGCTTTTAATTTTGATTAATTTAAGAGTCATAAAATGGAAACATTAAATATTTTTCTTAAAATTTAGATTAGACTAAGCCATAGCAAACAAATTTTATGGAAATATTAATAAGAATTTTCGTGTTTCTCAGATTCCTTCTCACAATAATTGTTTTTAGAAGTACATTTTCATTGATCTGAAAATTTAAAATCTGGCCTAAAATTTTGTAAGTTATAAAATTTTTAAAATTTGGTACTAAAGAGTTTCACAATTTTTTGTATACAAGTTTTAAACATAAAAATCTTCACCCTATTTTTCAGAACGTTTTAATTATTTTAACACTAATGCACATTTTTAAAGTGTTATTCCCTACCCATTATCATTCAAGTTTTATAAAATGATATTTGGCTCAATACTATAATTGTTCTGGGTTACTTTAAATTTATATTATTTCTAAATATAAATTAGGCATTATATCTGCAGACACAAGCATTTACTTAGCAATAATTGTGTTCAATATACACTTACATAAAAAAATGTTTATGTTTATTCAATTTTATGGCATTTCCATGAGTGATTTAAAGAACAAACAATTTCTAATTTAGGCTTAATTTAAAATAATTGGCACTAATATTTTCATCTGTTTAGACTTTTATAAAACATGTACAAAGTTTAAATTCCAGGTATTATGAATTATGCACTAAATATTTTTGACTGAATAAGTTTAGTAATAAATGGTGCGAATAATTTAATTTCAAAATTTAATGCTTTTATTAGAAAGAAAATATCCCAATTTATATAGTAAAGAAGAGTTTGCTTACTTTTCAGTATTTGCACATAACACAATTTATCCTTCCCTATCTTACAATAAAGTGACGACTTAAATTTGACATTTGATATTAATTTGTAAGTTTTAATAGATTTTTCTCTCTAATTATTAAGTAAAATACTGTATAAAAATTTATATTTTCAATTGAATTATGCAAACAGGGTGGCCACACATTCAACATTAAGTTAAGTGAGACGAAACTTCTGTTGATTATTATATACAAACGACACTTTTTCTTAAAACTAATGAATTTACAGATATAACAGAAAATGCTTTATTGAGATAATCATTATTATTTACATTACTGAGTTATACATTCCATAAAATAGTTAATTTTAGAATTTTTTAAACATCTTCATTAGATTCTTATCATTAATTTATTGAGTATTTCAAGATGTGAATAACAACTTCTTTTTAAATAAATATAAATATTGAAAACAAAATAAATACAACTATTAAATAATGATTAAGGTTTTTATTGAGTAATCGTAGGGGGAAAAGTAAATTCTAAACTTATTTCTTTCTACTTTCAAACTCTTAAAACTAGACAATTTCACATCCATATGCTGTTAGAAAATGTTAACTTTCCACATCAAAAGCTTTTCGTCCCCAGCTTTTAATTCATCTCTGAAGCATCCCAGTAGTTTGGCAATTAATGTATATCTTTCATTTTCTTTCCATCTTTCTCATGATCTGTTACATTATTCAAGTTGATTTACGTAATCACCCAAATACTTCTTTTTCATTTTCAGTTTATCAATTTCAAGTGCTTTTTACTTGCCCTTTGTTATCGGCTGCATTTTCTTTTGCTGTTTTAAACTAATATAAATTCATAGTCTTGGCTAGCAGCCAAACTAAATAGGTCTTTTATGATTATTATATTGTTGAAAACTCATATTTCGGACGTGATCAATGATGAGCTTAGTAACAATTGTTTATTTAAATATTTCACCATCAAATTGTTTTTCACTTAAAATTCAGATTCAACAGATGCCTGTCATAAGTACATGTCATAAGTATAAGTATATTAATTTCCTTGTTTAAGTGACAATTTCACCTAATTGCGAGTACGTTAAAAATTAAAAGTATGCATTGTATCGTAAATAGGAACAAATTTCTGATCAATACAATATTGAAATCTTAACAATCAACTGTTATGATTTAAACTCTCCAATGAAATTTGAAATTCTTTAAAAAAACGCATTCTAGCATTGTTTTATACTCATTACATAAGTAAAGAGGAATTCATATTTAACTCGTTTGAATAAAGAGTTTTATGTGGAGTTTGTACATCTCACCAGATATAAAATTTCAATAATGAATAATGCAGAATATAATTTTTATGTTTGCGTGAGCCCTAGTCATTTTAATAATATTTCTATTAATAGTTCTTTTAGAAAACAAAATTTAATATTTTTAGATATAAAGAAGCCAGAAATTATTGATGAGCTATTACAAATACTATGTTGAATTTATGTTATTCTATCATGGAGCATTTTTACCTGAATTATCAAAAACGTTCACACTTCAGTTATTAAGAGATTCACATTAACGAATTAAAAAAGACAATCACAACAAAAAATATGTTTTGCCATCCGGAAATGAAATTTTAAAGCAACTGTTTAATTATCCTCTTCTGATTCAATATTAAAACAATTCTAAAATAAAACTTTTAAAGAAATTTTTACTTACTTGATCATTTGTAGAAATATCCATCCAATATATTTTCAGTGCTGAGCACCACTTTGCAGACTGCAAGACCACCACGTTCAGAGCTGCACAGAACCTGTCATATAAAATATCTATATTTGAAGCATCTCCACATAATAAAATTCATAAAATCATAGTTATAAATAATTTTAAAAATAGTTTAAAAATGCTAAATAAATTTAAAAACTAAAATATTGTTAATTATTAATGTTCATTTTTAATGAGTTTTGCGATTAAACTAGCTTGTAATCATAAAGAGATTTGTTAGATTAAAAACAGGAATTTTAATGAAAATTATGTCCTTGAAATTATGTTAGTCTAAGAAGTGATCACATCGGCATCAATCCTCTGCCATTGTTGCTTCAGTTGTGCAATCAATTATATTGCAATAAAACTTATGAATTTTCTTAAAGGTTGCCAATATTGGAATGTGGTCTTTGAAATCTAAATTCCTGTTTTGAAATAAACACGTGAAAGCTTATAGAATATTTTAAAATAAACTGTTTTGGCAAAGATAAATATACTTTAGTATTAATTGACACACTAATAAAATTGATTCCCTAATTTTTAACATTTTTCTTACAATAATTTCTAATAATCCCTACTTTCTAACATTCATTTTTCTAACAATAACTATTCTTGACTTTTATATTCACAACAAACACATAATTCAGCTAATATACTGCTAATGTATCTTCATAAGAACATGGAAAAATAATCTGTAAAAACATTAAATTACACTAATTGTCTAGCAAGTTCGCTACACATTGAATTGTCTTCCTGAACAGCAGACTGCAGTGTTTATCATTCGAGGCCTGTGGTCATCTACTACAACTTTCAACAGAGGGACAAATCTACTGACCTGAATTTGATGAAGCTTGCCTTAAATTCTGTCACAGCCTTATCCCCGAACGCTTAACATAATTTGCGACTTCATGCACATTCACAAAAGTTTATAAGCTTACATTGAAGTCGTAAAACAATACTAAACGAGCTCCTTTAACATGTCCGTTTCTCTTGACTACTTTATGACCTACAGCTAATGAATATGCGTGGTTGACTTCTTTTACAACGACTGATATTTCTACTCTCCACTGACTGGTGTCTCAGTTATGTCAAACACTAATTTGCATATTTGTTCTCGTTTCATTTAATGGTAACGTGAAAATTTCGAGAACTTTTTTGTTTACCTAATAATTCGTAACTAATTTCTCACAGAGTATTAGAAAATTAGATTTAAGTTCTATTAATGCACATTATTATAAAAATTTTCTGTTCATTTGGATCCTTTAGAGGCATAATTTATTCGCACGCATTTTAAATGCATATTTAATTATAAGGTGTGGCATTTGTGCAGTAAGTTAACAATTATCAGCATCTATTAAGTATTTCGTTAAAAAAAATGCAGCATCAATTGGCATCAGTACAGCTATTAAACATACCACTCAGTGGTATTTCGGAATCTGCGAATTTCTTGCAAATCACTGATTTTCAGAAGGATACCGATTTACCCAGCGGAACTGCTGAATCAAATTCAACTAATGATCTGATTCAATTCTCACCGCGTGACTATCGTGAAGTCGTTGAGCTACAAGAAAGCAGTCCAACTATCAGAATCCAAGAGGTGCAAAAATACTGCTACCTTGAAGGACCATTGTCTACTTCATCATCGTTAGGCCATATTTAGAAGTCCTTGCAAGCCTGAGGTTCGACTCGCAGATGATTCAAGGCCCGCTCGGTGTGCGCCGGGGTTCCAGCACATTCTTCGATTGGACACTGACGACATTTTTGATCCAGTAATAAACTATGCATTGATTTCTTTTCCCTTCTTTTAGTAATCTCTTAAGACTGGGTACATAATCAAATAGATCATACCTGCCAACTTTCGAAAAAGTATATTTCAGTAAAACTTTTTTCTTTCTTTTTTTTCAAAATTACATTAAATATATATTTTCTTAATTTAATTAAGCAAGATTTTACTTGACAATTAATTTTATGTTAATTAAAAGTAAATTATTAACTAATGAAAATGCATGTGCTAAGAATTTAATTCATCTAAAGATTTAATAATTAAAAACCATAGATTCCAGAATGCATTCATAATACACTACAATTTTTGTGCTTTCTAAATATTAAAATAATTCTTACAAAGAAATACTTTGCATGGGTATTCTTTCCACTTGTATATTTAATTGATAAATTTACCAGTATAAAAATATACTAATATGCTTGTAGAGTTTTGAAAATTAAATACCAATTTACTTATAAATTAAAACTCTATTCATTGAAAATTAATTTATTTAAACTTTAAGCGTTTTAATTCGGGGAAATAATTTTTATTTGACTTGTAATTTTGTTGGCTAAGCATTAACATCTCATACTGAAAAATTCTATTTTCACAAATGGTAAAATTTAAAAATCTATGAATGTTTTCTTTGGTGTATGCTTATAAGTATACAAAATAAATTTCTGAATTAATTAGTTCAATTTATATAAAAATAAATCTTTAAACTTAAAAAAGTCATATTTCTCATTTTGCTTTGTAAATTTTTTAAAAATAAGCTAGTCTTAAATGATAAATTTATTGAAAGAAAAAAGAAATTTTATACCACTGCATGAGAGAACAGTACTTTCAAAATGATTCTTAATAGAAATAAAATTTATTTTAAAAAAATTAGCCCTTATTTTAATGATAAAATGTATTTTAATATCTAAAGATATATGTTTTATTAAATATATTAAAAAGAGAAAATTTTCATTACAAAGACAACCGATTGAGAAAATTTCTCTAAATAAAATTATGCGACATATGACAGAGTTAAAATATATTTTTCAAGGACCTGTAATTCCTGATAATAATTTGAATCAATGAAAAACTTTAAAAACAACACACAGCATATCAGTTTTGGAAAAAAGTATTTTCAATGATGTAATATATTTATATATTGTTTGGCTGAAAATTTCTGATTTTTATTAAATATTTATAATTTTTTATTTTTGAATTTATGTGTATTTTGAAAGAATTTTTTTTTAAATTTTTAATTAAGAAAATAGCAAAATATTTTTGTAGTCTGTATCAGTGTTTCATTGGTTATCTGCATTTTGTATAACACTGAAATGACATAATTTAGTTACCTGAACTGAAATCAGATGAAGATTTAGTTACAAAGGTCTAGATTTGGAATCAGAGAAATTGGTTATATATTATGAAAATAAAATATGCATAAATTATCAAAATTACGTATTGTGATTTAAATATTTACACTAAAAATAATTTGGTTTACATTAATGGTCTGAATGATATAATTTAAGAAGCTATTTTAAATGCGAAATTTCCCATGAAGTTAAACTTGTTTTTTACTAGAATTTTCTGAGACAAAAAAAATTTAAAAAATGCACCGTTTAATCTATGGTAAATGAAATGTTTAAAAAGATACCGTTGTTAAAAATCTGATGAGTTGATTCTAAATTAGGAGTGCTAAGATTTACTCAAGTAATTTTTTGAAATAAATAACTAAAGCCTGTGCAGTGAGTATTACTGAATTTTTGTAGAGATAAGATATAGCATACGTTCAATAGCTATTGATCAACAATCAGTAGCGTATTTCATTGATAAGATAATGCACACAGTTAATTTTTTTTTCCAAAGGCGGGCACTTGAGGGTTGAACTCTATGCCACAACAAGGCCAGAAATTGCTACACATTTGTCGTTACCCAGCGGGCACCTGAGAACCAAGTCACCTAGGCGAGTAGCGTTACCAACGCCATACCGCCACAAACCCGTTTATAGGGTGAGCCACATTCATACATCATCACGGAATAAAGGACAGAGAAACAGAGAGAGAACAGAGAAAGAAAATAACATCCATGCCCAAACCGGGGTTTGAACCCAGGACCCACAACTGCACACAGTTAATAGAAAATAAAATTTTTTAATTGTTTCAGTTGGTTAATAAACTAGCAAAATACAATTAAATTTTTATAAGACACTGTTATAGAAATGTTAAATTAATGAAATCAATTTTCTTAAAATTTAAAAATTAATAGATGAATAAATATCCAGACTTCTCTCAAAATTGTAATATCAGGGCCTACAGTGTCATATCTGTTTTCGTGATATCTGGGATACAAAGCCCGGTTAGATGGGCAGCCCGGTATTTAATTCCCGGTATTCAGTTCATCAATCCACTGAGGAGAGAAAAGGCTGAGTCCAGCCCGAGAATCGAATCTCGGACCTGTGCGTTGGTAGCGGTGGCGCTTTGATCTACCAGGATTAACAATGGCAAAAGTTAGGGCAATTTTTATGAAACAGATTTCAATGGAACAAAACCCTATACAGAAATTTGTGACTCCAAGATGTTGTTACTCTGCAGTAGGAAAAAATTAAACCTAAAAATCCATTAGAACTTAATCTTCCTAATTTCATACGGTGTAGATGTTTTCCTAAGTATTTGAGAAGCACCACTCAAATAATTATTTCTACATCAGTTGCAAGCTGTGAACGTTGTTGTCGTGTGCCAGCTAGGCAAGCAATATGGGGTGCGCTGCTCCACTTTTTCAACTGAACCCTATTTTGGTGTGGAGTCCGATTTCTTCAGTACACACATGTCATAGGGACCCGTTTATAGGGTAGGCAACCATTTTACACAGAAAGGACAAAGACAGGATACATAGAGAGAGAAAGTACATCCATGCCCGAACTGGGATTCGAACCCAGGAACTCCCTATCCGTAATCAGATACTCAGACCACTAGACAGGGCGGGGGGGGGCAGATGTAAACGCTTGTTTAGTAAATTAAAATTAATTTTGACGTATTTAAAATCCACCACGAGTCAAAAAAAATCAAAGTGAATTTACGTTTTTAACCCCTTAACCGGCTATCCCAACCCCAAGAATTGACGGATCAAGGCTTGGAAACTCCCATACTAATTGGTTACGATTGATTTAACTGGCCCGAGCGTAAAAATCGAAAGTGTTGAAAGGTGTTTTCATGCAAATTTTCAGAATGCTCTGTTTTAAAAAAAACAATTGGTTTCTAAGTATGTTTTACATTTCTGAATTTATTCGCATTTATATTTTCACAGTTGCCGCCCGCCCTGTCTAGTGGTCAGAGTCCCTGACTACGGGTAGGGAGGTCCTGGGCTCGAATCCCGGTTCGGGCATGGATGTACTTTCTCTATCTTGTCTTTGCCCTTTCATTGAAAGAAAGAGGTTTCAACGCTATCCGTGTGCTATGTACAGTCCTGTCTTCATAAGTGGATCCAAAACTGTTGGGCATTTTGGCTGTGCTATTTTTCTTAATATTTCTTTTAGCTAATATCTCCACAAGCTTTTCTTCATCTTCATTGCTGAGGCTAAGGCTATATCAAGTGCACTTAAGCAGCTGCATACTAAAAATGGGGATACATTTTGCGTATTTTCTGAAAGTAGGATTATTTTAGAAGTTTTAAGAAATTGTATCTTTTACTTCGGCAGTGTTTAAGTATTTTAATATATTGTTTTTTCCTGGATACCAAGCCACACACATATTATATACATATGACAATGAGAAGACTAATGTGACAGCTAAGTCTGCAATTATTTCCATTTTATCTATAGTTCCATCAATGTGATGTAAGAAATAGGTTTAAGCATTTCATACAGTCACTTTGACAGGAGTTCTGTTATAGGCAAGTCTGCAAAAAGATCTTCAGCATCTTTCCATTAATCATCCTTTTACCTTTACTTTTACCCTTGATCTATACCGAATAACACATGTCCAACTGACTCGTCTTCGTATCGGTCATAAGCGTTTCACACACAAAGAACTATTTTTAAGTTATTTAAGGAATAGGTGTTTCAGGGTAGGAATTTTTGTAGAATTTAGTTGTAGGACATATACAGTGCATCATATTTTAATCATCTATCCAGATTTTAATTAATGTCACTGCATATTTTTTAACCATTATATTTTAACCTTAGAGCATTTGCTACGGGAATCCAGCCATTGCAATCTCTGTGCGTGTTTAAAAGCAATCGATTTTAAGCATTTTATCTAATTTGAACTATCGTACACAAACCCCATTTAGTATTTTAAAATTTTACAGTACATATTAACGGTTCTTTCGTAAAAACTTTAAATGATATGGTAAGATCTATTTAAAAATATTTAATGTTATTTGGTTTGGAAAATGAAGTCCATACCTAAAACTTCAGTTTGGGT
The DNA here is from genome assembly GCA_037975125.1 of Latrodectus hesperus. Lineage (NCBI taxonomy): Eukaryota > Metazoa > Arthropoda > Arachnida > Araneae > Theridiidae > Latrodectus > Latrodectus hesperus. The sequence goes on from JAJQOW010001204.1 coordinate 9,365, forward strand.
CAGCTTGTTCTATTTGAACTTTGTGCCACAAAACCCGACCAACCAACGAAAAGTTACCTTCATATGTAATATTTTTTACAAAGAATTCTGTCCATAGAAGAAAAAATATTATTTTCACAAAACCAGCTTAGAGGGAAATATTTTGAAAAGTATTAACGAAAATAAATATACAGATGAAAATTGTGAGCGAAAAAATGAAATAAATTAATAATCTATAAGTGAAATATACATTTAGAATCAGCACTAATATATTTTCACATAGAACTAGATAAATTTAAAATATGTCATTGAAAAGAATACGATAGTCTCAGTGCTATTATTGTCTTAATGTTATTATCTGCGATGTTGTAGTAACAATCATTTTACAGCTGAGACACGTGGCATTATATTAGTAAAATAAATAATATAAATTTTGCTGTGACGATAAGTACGTTTCTTGGAAAGCAAAATGCGATAAGATTTTAACGATTTTTTTCAGACTCTTAAAAACCTCACCAATCAGACAAGTAAATATCTTGATTTTTTCAGATATGCACCTTAACGAACCACAAACAATTTTTTCTCTGATTGACTTTAAAACTACAATTTCTCAGGATGATGCTTCAAGCAAGCTTTTGATTATTTGACTCCAAATTAGTAATATAAAAATTTAAATAAAGTGTTAAAAAGTTTGATATTTGTTTAAATATTTACCTTTTTACATGTATATTACAAAAATATACACGGATTAGCAGCAATAAGAGCCTAAAGAATTATTTATTATAGTATTTCAATTTTCTTTAAATTTGCTGTAAAATTTTGTAGCAATTAACTATCGACAACACTTAAAATACTTTACAACTTTTTGAAACTTAAATTGTATGTTGTTTAGTCCAGACAGTATACGCAATTTATTTACAAGAAACAGTTAAAATAAAACAATATGAATTCTTATTTAACCTTTTGAGCCCGGCGTCACCGTTTAACAAAACAGCTCCTACGTCAGCGAGAGAAGATATTTCCTACCCCCTTGACCGAAAGGAGAGGGTAATTTTCACCGTGAAGAATCTTAATTCTATTCGTAATTTTCTTAATCTTAATCGTAATTTTCATGAAAATGTAAATGTGTTTACCATAAATTCTATGCTTATCAATCAGCAATCGATTTTTCTCCATTCGTTGTTTTACTTACCAAATAAAGAAATGTTATAAGAATTTTAAGATTACATGCATCCTATTGTGAAACAAATTTAGACTGTTTCAAAAACTATGATATAGAGTATATTAATTTATTACAGAGAATTTTCTGAAATAATTGTTTAAAATAATTACAGACTTCTTTAAAGTACACTGTAAAAAAAAACGGAAGAAATACAGTAAAAATCATTGTTATTTAAATAGCTATCATAGGAATACTAATGATTACAGTAAATTTTACTGTAAAATTCAGCCGCAGAAAATCGTTTGCTATTGAGCATGCGCATTGAATATGCGGGATAAAAGTTTCGTCTGTTCCTGTGACAAATGAATCAAATTAATTTCGCCATTTATAGTTGGTGACATTTTGAGAATAATTATTCCTTTAATTGAAGTTCTATTGAAATTTAACCACCAAACATAAGGTAACGTATACTTTTCATATTGTTTATTATGCAAGTTGTTAGCTAACTTTGATATGTATAAATTCTTATAAATTTGACTGAACATTTCAAAAAATTCTAAGCTGAATTTACAAACGATCATATTTACTAGTATTAATTTAGTGTCAATATTTTTTACTTACTTTTTATTAATATTTAAAATATTTTATAGTAGTTTGGTAACATAATTGATTAGTATTTTAATTATCAATTTTTTGATGAAATTATAATTGTATTTAAGTGCTTCCATTGTTATAAAATTGCTTAGCTATATTTCTTTCGAAACTAAAAGTGAATAATCGTCTATTGTTATATTCTTTTAGATATATATTATTAAATATATTAACGGAATTTCTATTTTATTTCGTTGTGGAAAATTCCTGATTTTTCTGTCATTGTAAAATGATATAATTTATTGTATATTAACTAAATATAATTTTTATATTTTTAATTATTTTTTGATTAGAATTTTATAAAAAAATGTTTATTTTTTAATACAGATTGTTAAATTGCATTCTAATTTTTATCATTAATTCAATTCCATTTTGTAACATGCATTAAAATAATAATTTTTTTAGGCACAAATGCTTGTAAATTCTTTCAATAAAATAATATAACAATTAGTGATATTTATTAGAATAAATGGTCTTGTGTTTAGAATTTGCATGAAATGTAAAAATGCATTTCAATGGAAAATGTAATGTTTTTTAAAACATTTATTTTTTGAAATCATTATTTTATAACAAATATATAAGAAACATTTTTAAATACATATTAAGAAGTACTATTCGAATTGAGGTGATTTATTTAGAAAATGTAAAGTTTATTATTTTATAACCATGATTATTTTTTTAAATTTATATTACTAATTAGAAAATTAATTAAGAACCTGTTTGAGAAATCTTGTTGGTAGTTTGATATTTATAAAACAAAATTTCTGGGAGCACATTCTTTTTTGAAAAAAATTACATTATTACTGCAAATTTAACTTTATTTTTTTAAAAAATTGCAAAATTTGTAGTGCTATTTATGATTTATTTACATGTTAGTGATGAAATCTGAAATTCATAAAAATAAAAGATAATTTAAAATTATAATTAAGAAACAAATATGTGAATGAAAACTTTGTAATTTGTTCTTGCTTAACATATTTAAAACATATTGTGCTCAAGATTTTTCTAATACTACTGTGCACATTAAATACTACCTTCCAATATAGTCACACTTTTTAAAATTTTTTTTAAATATATATATGTTTCGGGAAAATAAATTTGTATACATGAAGCACAAGTGTTTGATTTGTAAAGGAAGTTTTAAAAATAGAATAATTACAAATAACTTTTAGTAGTAAGACTATTCAGAGTAAAGCCTCTTCATATCAACTTCAGTCATATTTGAAAGCTGGAATAGGTATTGGGAGAGAGAGAGAGTTTTTGTAAGCACGTGTATTTTTAAAAGCTTTCTATTTTCTTTTTTTTTCATTTTGATGTCCGACAAGAAGCCAACATGCAGTGTGTTTTTTGATGTTATAATTGAAGAGGTTGTAAAATTAATATGAGACTTTTCCATTTCAAAGAAAAAATATTAACACACCTAGTGATAATTCCACATTAAAAGAAAAATGGCCTTGCTTATTTTTAAAGCAAAGTATTTTGGACCATTTTAAGTGTTTAACTGCTGTAGATTAAAATAAAAGACTTAAGTTTGCATTATCTAACAAAATTAAATGAATTGTTAATTTCTTAAAAACTTCTCCTCCTGAGGGTTGTAAAATACAATCTTTAGCTATTGAGAAATTGGATGGAAAAGAGGATATTGGAGCGTTTATTATTCTTCTATCAGCAGATTTTGGTGAAGACTTGAAAAAATATTTAGAAGTACTGCAGTAAAGTACTCAAAATTTTATTTTAAAAAAATTACTGCTTGGTAAATTATAAATAAGAAATTTAGAAATGAATATAAAAGTTAATCATAAATAAATTAATCAGGAATTTGTTTATTGGTTTTAGATTTCCGCATCTTCTCAGGATGCAGTAGATATTACAGACTTACCTTGCACACCATGTCTATTAATTTGTGGTATGTATTATTTATATATTTCATAATGTATGAAGTGTTTTAACTCAAAAGCAAAAATTTGTTGTTACATTTATCAACCTCGCCAAAAATTGTTTACTCTGCTTACATTCTATTTAAAATAAATCATATGAATATATAAAATTCTAAGAAAATCCAAATAAATTGTTTTAGTTAAATATATCTTTTTTGATACAACTTCAACTGTATTCTTTATTTATCTCTAAGTACGTAAATATACAGAGCTAATGAACAGCAAATTTTTTTTTTATATTTCCTAATTTTGGACTATTTCATGTAATTTTTTATTGAAATTAAAGTTTTCTTAGCGGGAAATACAACTTTGATCTCACTCTAAGACAACTTAGATTTCACTTTTGAGGTAACTATTTACGAATTAAATAAATTCAGTTTTAAGCAAATATTTTATAAAATGTCATTTCATAAATTATTGTTACTTTGACACATTATAGAATTTTAATTTTTCTGTTTATTTTCGATGGAAATGTTTTTAAATTGTATATATATACATGTAAAAGAAATGTTTCCATATTCTCTACAAAATTATTTTTTTTAACTTAAAATCGGTTTTCGTATGTTATCTTTAAAATGTGGGCATAAAGTTCATATTTCGCACTTTATTTCTAAAAATTTGTAATTCACAATTGGAAGTGTTACGATTTGCTTTACAAAGGATATAATTTTCAATAACATAAATGAATCCTTATAAAACCAATACTATATTCTCTTTTAATTAAATCCATTACAAATTAGTTTCTCGAGATAGAAAACATCAGTTAGAATGATTTAATTGAAGTAAATATTTTATCATTTTCATAAAAAGTGAGACCTTCAATACCAAAAATTCTTATCATGAAATTGCTAAAATCCCTTGAAATAATTTTTATCATCAAAATGTTTGTGATTGCATAAATGTAACAACCACTTGTTAACTATTAAGGGAAGTATATTTTAAGGAAATTAAATCAATTATATAAAACAATAAAAATTTCTAAATATTTTATTGAACTATTAAGCAACTTTTCCTCTGAAATATTCAGCTCTTGATATTTCAATTTATTTATTCATGTGTCAATTTTTTTTTTCAGGTGCTTGTTAAACTTTAATCCCTCGCGGGGAACGAAATCTAAAAAATATGTCAAGGAAGGAATCCAAGCACGTGTTTTTGTCACTTTTAAATACTTTATACAACTTTAAATAGCTATAATTATTAAAATGTAAATAAAAAAATTCTATACAATTATTTGTGTATTGTCAACTATATTGCTTTTTTTCTCAGAATCTTTATTTGCTTACATTATAATAGTAAAAAATCAATTACTTTAAACAATATCAAAAAGAAAACTTTTATTGTCTTTACAGTATAATTAAAATACTACATCATTAACTAATTCCCCTTTGGTATTTTTAGTAAAATGGAATGTTTTGTAAGGTTTCTTTTTATCCTAAATCTGTAGAATCCCAGATATATCAAAAATCAATTTTATGCTAAGCTTTGTATCTTATTCAATATAACTGCTATTTCTTAATTTTTTTAAAAAAATATGAAATAAAAAAATTCAACCTTCTTAATTATTCAATTAAGTTACGATTTGATTCAAGATTTTGAAGTAAGAAAGTTAAACAATCTCGTTAAGTATTGAAAGTTAAACTATTGATCTCAAAATGTTCTGAAAAATGACATCTTCTGCAATATAACATTAGTTATGTTTTTGTACTTTGCATATTATATAAAAAATTCCTTAATAATAGTTGGCCCATAATTAGGAAATTAGCTAATGTGTTTTCAAAATTGATTTATACTCAACTGTTATCTTTACAAAACATGATGATAGCTGTAAATAGCTATTGCAGTAGGTTTTGTAGAATATGCAGCAAAATGCATAGTAAAATGTGTTATAAAAGTAACAATAAAAAGTGCTGTAAAAATAACAGTTAAAAGTGCTGTAAAATTACAGTGAAAAGGGCTGTAAAATTACATTGAAAACTACTATAAAAATTACAGTAAAAAGAACTGTAAAAGTTTTACGAATATGCTGTAAAATTTACAGCATATTGTACTGGCGCCCAAAACGCCAGCACATTTTGCTGTAAAATTACAGTGCTTTTTTTTAGAGTGTAATGTGAATTTGGGATTAGTTATAATAAAAATGGTAATCAATGAACTAGCTGAATATTTCAAAAATATTCTTAAAAACAGCATGTCCGTTATTAAAAATGTAAATTAAGATATTTTGAACAAATATTTCTTTTAATAAGTAAGTACCTGCAAATTGCCGAAGTTGCATTTGAAAAAGATTTAAAGTAATCTGTGTGTTAAATACAGCAATGATTTCTGTGTTTACTTTTGGTTTAAGTATTTTTATTTATGACAAATTTCTATATTGAATGGATTAAAATATATGCTTTTTTTATCTTTCACTTTCAAAGAAAAAACTTAAAAATGGACTTTTCCTTTCTGCGTGTTTCTGTAACTAAATATGAAACGTTTTGAACAATGAATGTAGCCAGACGAATCTTGAGTTTCTACTTTATATGTAACATTCAGGTTGATAGTTTAACAAAATTACATTTGTCATACATTAAATAGTAATATTCTGTTCATTTCTCAATGATTGAAAACTTGAAAAATGTTCATTCAAATAGTACATTCCAAAATATACTCGTATTAGTCTCAGAAAATATTTTTATACAATTCATATCAGAGCATTAGCAAGAAAACATTATCTTTATTTTGGGAGTAAATTTTATCTGCAGTGTTTTAAGCTTTAATAAAACTACGTTTATTAAATTATTTTAAAAAACCAAAACCGTGATTATTTTCATTGTATACAGAAATTAAAACTAAGTAGAAGAAACACTGACACAACTGTGAGGTAACTTTCAGAAATATCTACCGCATCTCAATTTATGATTGGAAGTATTTTCATTTTTGTTTTCCTTTTATTTTTAGCGACAAAAAGTAATTCATTATAATGAAAAAATTTTCTAAATGAGGATGAATATGCTTCCCTTTTAAAAAAAGGATTTTAAAAACCGTTTTTTGCCAAAATTCTCCGCTCAGACAAGTCCCCGATTTTTACAACTTTCACACACAAAAGAGCAGTAATTAAATCTCCCTCAACTGCTCGTAGAAATTTGAGCGGGAAAAAGTCAAGGGCATGAAAGGGGGAAAAAACCCATGGTACAACTGCTTTACCACAGCCGTCTTCTGAGACACTACTTTCGCAGTACAACAGTTCTACCACCGGGACGAAAAGGTTAAGAATAAGAATAATTTTCCTTGAAATAAATAAGTTTATTTAAATTACATTCAGTTCATTTTTAATTAGTAAAGGAATTACAATACATTTAATGTATTTAATGAATTTAAAATCTTCTTTACATAGTTGAGTCCTATTTAAGGGTTATTTCAGAAGTGTAAAAATAAGGAGTATACAGGTTACTTTTTTACGCATTGTCTCAAAGCGGATAAAATACAAATATCCTAAACAGAAAAGTGTTATCATTTTCATTTTCCACATAAATTAACGTTTCTATAAAATATGTAGAATTTTGAGAATTCATTTAATTCAAATATATTTTGTATAAGAAAATTGGCTGAATACTAATAAATTTTTATTTAGTTTCTCAATCATAAAGTTAAAAAAATAGTCAAATTTTGATAAATTCCTACTTTGAATAGACAGAATCGAATATTCTTAACTAAGATTTTGTAATATAATTTAAAATGAAGGAGTGAGAGAATAAAAATTTGCATTTGTTATTTGAAAGAGAATAAAAATTTGCACAAATCACGTGAAATGTGAAATTTCCTAAATTATGCAAAATAAATGTTGTTATTAACAATATATTAATTTACACACTTTTAATATTTACTTCTTCTATTTTTCAATATTTTATATGATTGCTATAATTTATGGTTTTTCATATATGAAATATATTTTATAAATAAACACTATGCCGTGTTATTTTATGAGTTATTAAATAAAATTTGAACAAATAAATTCTAATATTTATATAAGTATTATAATTTCAATAAAATGGCTCTAATTCAAAAAATAATCCTTTTTGTGTGGTAAAAAATACCTTTAACACAACTGATATTATTAATTTAAAGTTATCGTAGAAATTTGGTAAAAATTTCTTGTTAGTTAATTTATGCTTACCAAAATACAATTTTTGAAAATATCTATTAATTTAGTCAATAATATTTAAAAATATTTGCTGTAATTAAAATTAGTTCTATATTTTTATTTTATAATGATAGACTAAAAAACAAATTTAACTAGTATTTTATAAAGTTACTTTCTCTTCAATATTCTTTAATTGCAATTGCAATTTAGCATTTCTACACATGTGTATTTCGAAACATTAATATTTCACTGAAGGGGAAAAGTTACAAAAAAATTTATGTGCGTAAAAAATTTGAATGTAATAAAATATTTCACTTCAAATATCGAATTATTATATTATTATTAAACCAATAAAGTGATCTTTAAAACTCCCCCTTATAATATGTTTTTAATATTTTTTAAAGAAATATTAGCTGTCAAAATCTTTATCAAGTTTTGAGTTGTTTAATCTTCTGTGTTAAATATATAAAACTTTTTATTAATAACGGCGGGCACTTGGGTGACTAACCCTTCGCCACAACAAGGCCGGAAACTGCTACTCATTTGTCGTTACCCAGAGGGCACCTGTGAACCAAGTCACGGAGGCGAGTAGCGTTGCCCGCGTCATACCACCACAGACCCGTTTATAGGGCGGGCCACATTCATACATCAACACACAAGAAAGGACAGAGAAACACAGAGAGATAGTAACATCCATGCCCGAAACGGGAATAGAACCCGGGACCCACAACTCAGACAACTAACCACTCAGCCATTGGTCGGCAAATAAAACTTAAATATGCAAATACGCTTTTCATTAAAAAAACCAACATTAATATTTTGCTCCAAAATCTTTTATGGTGATAGTTTCTAGAATTGACCATTTTTGTACATATAAAAGGCAGCAATTATATTTGACACAAAGAGCCCACAGAACTTTGAGTTCTCGAATGTATGTGTGTGTGACCCGAGTTATTTTAGTTCGAAATTCCCTTTCTCTTGATGTTTGGCAGTAAGTAAACTGACCACATTTTGAATAATTCATTTCTGAGGAAGCCCGTGGGAACGAAATCATGAGTAGTCCCTTTTCCCGGCGTACTGTATCTGAGTCATTCACAAACACGAAGTGTCCATTCGTTTCGCTGATTACTAGTGGAAATCTTTTACATAGAATATATATATATATATAATATATAAAATTCTCGTGTCACAGTTTTCGTTGCCATACTCCTCCGAAACGGCTTGACCGATTTTGATGAAATTTTTTGTGCTTATCCGGTATCTATGAGAATCGGCCAACATCTATTTTTCATCTCCCTAAATGTTAAGGGTAGTACAACCCTAATTTTTTTTTATTTTTTTGGTTAGTTCTGTAAGTTCCTAATAGATGGCGGTTTAGCATCTAAGTTGCACAGGTATTCAGCAGATGTCGACGTGTTTATTTTTCTAGATTATACCATCTTCGAAAAAATTATCGTGCGCGCGCAAGCGCGTGGTTAAATATAGAATTTACATATATTTTCATGATGTATAATGATACTATAACAATTTTTCGTGAATCATTTTCATAATTATACTTTCTATTGTGTTATTATTGTGCAGTATTCAGTTTGAATATTTTTAATATTATAAATAGTAAAATAAAATTTTATTTATTACTGTTTTTCTCTACTAATTTTCATACCACCTCGAAAATATGCAAGTATTTCTTGATAGCCTTTTATTATTTTTTATTTTTATTTTATAATTTGATAATTATTAATTTATTCAGTAGAACATTTTGATCTAATTTATTTATTCAAATGATAAATTCTTTTAATTTTTTTATTTCAGTATAATGCCGCGGAAAAAATTTTTTGTTTTAATATAATTTAAAATTAAAATAATAACAGTTCGATGTCAATGTTATCTACCTCATTTATAACAATTTATTTTTAGATGTCTTTACTTTATATAGTATATTTTATAAGTAAGTCACTGATTACAAACTATAATTTAATATAAGATGAATAAAATGTAAATTCAGAAAGTATATGTTGATTTGTGCTTAATTTCAAAATTTCGATACTTTACCTATTACTATTAAATTTTGGTGAAACGTTTTATTTTTAATCTCCTATGAATGAACCTATTCTAAATTTTTTTAGAAAATATTAATTTGATTGAACCCAAGAATTAGTAAAAAATTGATTCAATGTATTTTAAAAACTCAGCCACTGCAATGCGTGGCTGGGTCACCTATATATATATATATATATATATATATATATATATATATATATATATATATATATATATATATATATATATATATATATATATATATATATATATATATATATATATATATATATATATATATATATATATATATATATATATATATATATATATATATATATATATATATACAAATAAATAAATAAAAAAATATATATAATATTAATTTCTGGTACTGCCTGTTATGTTGCTGCATAAATAAGTGGAATGACTGCGTAGTTAGGGGTGATAATCTCACAAAGATGTTCACCCATAAATAATATGTATATATTTTAGTTTTTTAATAATATAAATTGTGTGTTATGTGCTGTTCGTAATTTTACATAACTGAGTACACTATATTTTATTTCTTCTGTAGTAATGCCATATCTAATTTTCGTGATCAAATGGATTAAATATTTTTCATTTTAAAAGTAAATATTAATATTTAAATTGAATGAGAATAATTTCTTTCTTCCAAAGGGGTATGTAACTAACTATTTATTAATTATTATTTTTCATGTATTTCAAATAGTTTGCATTTAGTAATGTACAATACTTAAAATTAGTTAAATTAATTTTATATTCCAACATTAGAAATCATCCACATTTCTGCTATGAGACAAAGTTAAAATATTTCCATGAGTAGTATATTGGTAGTCTGCGTGAATAAAATAAGAATAATGTGCAATTAATGTTTAATATATCTAATATGCAAGGATTTTAATAATAATGATCCCATTTTCATGGCTGTTAGTTATTTTATGTCGATCATAGCACTGAATAATTAGAATGTGTATTGTACACATATATTGAGGAATATTATAATAAATGAATGATTAGTATTATATATATATATATATATATATATATATATATATATATATATATAAGCTCATTGAGAATGCAATATAAGCAAATATTTCAGACTGAAATATATCTTGAAATTCTTGACCTTTTCCTTGTAATTTGTGCTTTGATATATATATATATATATATATATATATATATATATATATATATATATATATATATATATATATATATAATTTAACGTTAAGAGGCATCATTCAAAGCTCAGGGATTGATTTTTTGTTTCACATATGAAGCGAAATTTGTGGATGAGGTGTAATGATCATATTACTGCATGTACCAATAGCAATTGAAGTATCGTAACTTAATTATTGGTGAAGGAATGATCTTACAGCGTATTTCATTTCATTATCTCAACACCAGATGGCTGCACTATGCATTATGCAGTTTATTCACAGTTTTTAAGATCACTTGCAGAAAATAATTATAAAATGGTGAAATTGAGTGGAAATTAAAAATATGTGTTTGTAAATTAATTTGCAAAGAGTTATTTTGTTTTTACTTGCTTTAAGACCTAATTTTCATTTCTGTACTTTTTAACTGCAATTTTGAACTATAAAAGCGTTTTCCTACCATTTGTTGTTTTTAGATGTATAGAGATAGTGTCAATAAAAACTCTTGTGTCATATAGTTTCTGCTGATTTATTTTATGGAAAAGTAATCCATATAATCTTATAATCAAAATAATACAATGTATCGAGATCGTTATCCATGTGAATCCGCCCTGTGTGTGGGAGGAGGGCGCTGTAACCAGTAGCGCCTGGACTCCGGCGAGTGGACAGTCACTTAATTAACATACCGATCAGGTGCTATATCCAGTTCAATTAGGAGAAATAATACTAGTTATTAGTAATTTAATTTGGAAATATTTCCATCAAACAAAGTATTTGTCACTGGATTAAATTAGTTTTTGTTTTTATGTTTATGTTTTTATTTTCGTTTTTATTTGTACGTAATTTTATAACTTTAATACTTATACATTTCATTAGTATAGTAAAAGTTCCTCTATAAAATATAGATATTGGGAAATAAACATTGATGTTTTTTTTTTCTTTTTTTTTACATGTTGTATATTCTTTTATATTTCATAGTTTCTTTATATATTGATGAATATTTTATTTAAAAAAATTAAGATAAACACAAAATATTTTTAACATAAATCATTCTCAGAATGTATTATCTAAAAAAATGTATCTTTTTCCGGTACTAGAGTTTTAAGCATTCTGCTTCAAGCAAAAATGTCGCTAGTAGTGTCTCCTGATTTCGAGGGAAAAATCAGGAGAATCTACTGATTTTCTTTTCTCCAAATTTAACAGGTATTAAAAACTTCAACCTTATTATCAAACGTAACTTGAAATTTATATCAAATACATAAACTTATATTTCAATATTTGAAACGTAACACCCATGGCACTCTAATAACGGGTTTTCATGTCCCTCACATAACACGTGTTTCCACTCCATATAAGGCATTGATCCTCCCCGGTACATTTGTGAATTGCGATATTTATAATGATTTGTGCCGCCCGCCCTGTCTAGTGCTCAGAGTCCCTGTCTGCGGATAGGGAGGTCTTGAGTTCGAATCCCAGTTCGAGCATGGATGCACTTTCTCTCTCTATCTATCCTGTGTTTGTCCCTTCCTTGTATGAATGAAGTGTGAATGGTTGCCTACCCTATAAACGAGTCCCTATGGCATGTGTGTACTGAGGAAGTCGGACTCCACACCAAAATAGGGTTCCGTTGGAAAAGTGAAGCAGCGCACCCCATATTGCCAACCTGGCTGGCACACGACAACAACAACAATATAATGATTCATTTTTTAAATCCTTCTTTTCCGAAATAAGTTAAACGTGAATTGTTTCTACATAACAGCCTTATACAAGGTCATATGAGCGCTTTTTACGATAATGCTACGCGTTTTCCTACAACGCGGAACTAATATAGTGTGTTAAAGGAGGATTACTATACTTCTGCTTCTACTAGTCAGACCTGGAAACAAATGCTACAGACTTTTCTGTTTCCAGATACAGTAATCCTATAGAAATTCAAAGGTATCTCGTAATTTTAAATATATTGCTCAAGGAGCGAGTCAGTTGTTTAACTTTCCATAATGCAGCTTGTTATGAAATTAGGTACGTGATTTACAAAAAGAAAGTGTTAGTTTAAATAACAGAAAGTGTAAATTGTATAATTTGTTTACAACAACTTGAATATTAGTTTATATGGCCAAAATATTAATTGGCTTGTTTGAGTATTATACTTCCGCTACTTTTTTAATTTTCATATATTTTTGTTTAATTTTCTTTTAACCTTTACTTTTCATAAAATTTCTCACTTAAATCTTGGTGCCATTCACTTTACTTCTTGCTAGTCAGAGATTTTATATGTAAGTAATAAAGCAATGGAAAAAACTTAGCATTAATTTTTTACTTTTAAATTAAATTTGCATGTGATCTTTTTTATATGATTTGCCGTGTTTTCAAAGAAGATACTTGTTAGAAATCACTATCAGTCGTTCTTATTGTGTATTTCAATGATATTAATAATTTGGGCACAGATGTTGTATAATCCAGCATGCCAAATTCTGAGTTGGGTGATTTTTTTGTCGGATTCCCTTATGTATCTGGCAACCTTGTTTTTATTACATCATAGAGTTAGAAACCTATAAGAATTATGAAGTAGAAAATTCCATTTTGGCCACTCTAGAATTTACGTCAGTGAAATATGTCACAATACGTCAAATTGGCAACATTTTTTCGTCACCAAAACAATTCAAAATTTGACATGCTGCATTATACGGCATCTGTGACATGATTTGTGGATTTCCGAACAAATACACAAACAAATACATAACGCTTATTTTCAATGACTCCTAGTAGAAATGTATATAAATTTATAGATATTTTTATACATAAGCGTCTTAGTATAGTAACGCTGATGAGCAAAAGATGTAAAAACTAAGTAAGAATAAAAGGTACTTTTCCATTATAACCCCGCTTATGATCGAAAAAAAAATTATATAATTTTTCTAATAATAGTGTTGATTCAATTTCATAATATTATTATTTTTTTGATTACATTTTACGTATTGATTCAAAAAATATTTGTTGAAAATGAAATATTAGTGTAAAATATTCGAGTATTCGTCGTTTTTATAATAAATTATGTATATGAAATTATAAAATATTCATATTTGTTAATACATGAAATCACAATGAACGAGAGAGGGAGAGGTGATGATAATGGTATTCTAAAAAAATGTGTTATTTCATTGTCAATTTTACCCTAATTTTTTGGCGATCAAGTGATTTGTGTAGAAATTTATTTTAGCCATGGAATGCGAATTAATGTACGTCGATGGAAAAAGTATGTATTTAATGTAAAGTAATATGTATTTCAGTTTAAATTACACGGAAAAAGTTTTTATGTAATAAATAACTGGAAAGTATGCCTCTGCAAAAATATGTTAAAATAGAAAAAAGAAATCCATTATTATCCAAAGCGTTACATACATGTTTTCGATTCGTTTTTTCTGCAAACAATTTAAACTTTTGTGCTGATCTTTAGCTTTCGGACGATGTATGGCCAATAAGTTGACCCTTCCTGTGGTTTTGTTAACAATTTCGACGCTGAATATCCGTGTGAAGGGATCTCTGACATCAAAAATACCTGAACGGAATCGAAGTAACCAACATTGCTCATAATCAGCTGTTATAATAAGATGACCGTAAGCACTATTTCCAATTTCAACCGATTGTTTTGCATTTTTGCCTTTATAAAACTATAAAATGTACAGAATTTTCTCTTTTTTATATACAGAATTTTCTGTTTTTAATATCCTGTTCTTCACAACGGATTGGACCAAACAAAAGACAGCAAAGATTTTTTTTTTTTGTTGAGAAATATCTCCTTTCCAACGAGCATAAAGTTGTGAGAGTTGGAGGGAAACTTTACGAAAAGGTACCAGTTACTACAGCCATCCATGAAAAAAATAGTGGATTGATTTATTTTCTTCTAACATTATATATTTTAGTATCATCAATATTAATTTCAACTGGTACGTAAAATCATTGATCATGCTAATAAAGAAATTGAATTTTATGGAAACTTTTTCTCTATTTTGAAGGGTTATTAAAAAAAATAAAATACTAATGACAGGGAAAGGAATTATAAAAACCAAATCCATGACTTTTAGAAAACTTTAAATAATGTAAAAGATAAATGCATGAAATAAAGAAATATGTGTCGATTATTATGACATAAAACAGAAAAAATTAAACCCATTTCTATTATTTAGTTAATATGTTTTGAAAAAGGATTGGAGCAATTCTCCATGCGTCCCGTTTTTGTAAATGACACTTGGAAAAGAAATTGGTTAACTTGTCTATATTTATCACTCTGCAAAAAAAAAAAAAAAAAAAAGTATTATAGCGATTCGAATGAACAAAACATTTAACTAATTTATTCTATAGTCTAGTACAAAAGTTATTTTTTCGTATCGATTCAAATTTCACTATTGATTAGTTTTAAAAAAATGAAGAATATTTCAGAAAATTTGAAAAATGAAGTAAATTTAAAGAAATGTCTTAAAATAATAGGCATAAAATAATTTCTTTTGGTTGATATTGTTAATCACTAATGGATTGTTAACTTACGGTTAATATAAATTTCATTATACATAATGGGTGCGTCATCAATGAATAAATAATTTCTTAAAGAATTTTCAATCAATGGTAACAGAAAATATGCTTGTTTTTTAATTTAAATGACAACAATGACTTTAATTAAATTTATTCTAAATTAAAAATATCGTCTACAATACACTAGTGTGTAAAACCCAAGTAATAATTGTGCTTTTTTTACTATATCTCTAAGAGAAATCATCGGAGAGACATGAAATTCAGAAATGAGAAACAGCATTTTGTACTTAAGCGATGTTAAGAGCATAGTAGCTCAAAAATAACGCATACAGTATTCTATTAAACAGAAAAGCCTTTATTGAACTCATTACAGATGACTGTCTGTCCAAGAGAAAGAGCAACAAGAAGATATTTCTTAGTATGGGATATTCTCTCCGCTTACTGCAATGGTTGCTTGGCACCGTCTCTAAATTCTCTCAGCTCCAGATTATCCAACTGTTCTTGAGATAAAAGTTCCATTTCCTAACCAGCAACTGTTTCAAATTTTGGGTTTTCCTTGGAGGATGCAATCATGCCGTAAAACGTCTATTCAAAGCATTCCACACATGTTCTATACGATTTAAATCAGTGGAGTAATCCTTTGCATCTTTCTTTTCCAGTAATTGCTGAACAGCAGAAGTCCGCAGGCTCTAATGGCCCCTCAGAACTGAGGAAAGATCGCATCCTTACAGTAGTGATTTAGAGCCTCTGTCGTAAACATGGAGTTTAGTCCAAGGACACACCATAAATCTTCCCAAGATGACAATTACAGGAATACCGTAAATCTCTTTCCGTGATGTCATTGGGTAAAAATCATTTTTAAATACACTATCCTTGAAAATAGCTTGTGGTACTGAAGTGACCCTCATCCGTAAAGAGGGCATGACTTCATTGATAAGGTGTCTAGATTTTATGATCTTTGCATTACTCTGAACCGATGGTCAATTTTCATAGGAATATAACGCTTAGGAAGGCGTGGGAATAGGGCACCTTTGTAACACAATAAAATACGACCATTGTCTTCTTCTAACAATATACTCTTGCTGAGCAATGGCTCTTTCTTATTAGTTCAGACTTTTTTGGATTGCAGGACGATATATCAGCCTTCCACTGCAGCTGCTCTCCTGAGAAAGCCAGCCGAGCAGGCAGCCAAATGGTTAGCGCTCTTGCCTTCGGTTCAACAGTTCGTGGGCTCGTATCCCACCTTTGGCATTGATGTTTGTAGTGGTTCGGAATCCACTTTAAACCGTAGGTCCCGGTCTAATTAGACCTCTTGTGCAAAAAATGACCCGTTGAGCGACAAACAAACAAAAAAATCTGAGAAAGTCATCACTAATCTTTCTAAAAGCTATACCTATGGTTTTAAAGAACTTCCAGGTATTTTAAATGACACATTATTGATTCTGAATTCTTCAGGTACACTAGTCAAGAGTAATTGAGAAACCGTCCCACGCGAAGGTATACGGTATAAATGATGACCAGTCGTGGATGCAATCCCACCAGGAGACACTCGTGCGGTCAAGGACCGATGCGCACAGCTGCCACACCAATCTACTGCAACGATAGGGTGTGAGTAGAGGCCAAATCCGGACTAAATCCAGACACAAGCCAACGCATTGCCCGCAGCCCGACAACCACCAGCCTGCGGTCCAACAAGACCCATCCAAAACAGGTACACTAGTCAAACTCCACCCCTTTTCCTGCTATCCCATAATCTTCTCTAAATCCATTTCAAGAAAGAACTTACTTGCAGTCAAAGGGAATGTCTTTTATTAAGTCCTTCTTTTTCTTGTAGTCTTTAGCTCCGCACAAAGACTGTACACGTTTCGCACACATTCACGCCACTTGGAACGTTTTATTCCTGATATTTGCATACGTATTATCTTTTTTTCAATCTTTTTTAACTTTCATTTTATCTCTTCAACTTAACAGCTACAAGAATTTATTTTAAAATAAAAAAAAATTGTGGAAAAAAGTACCTTCATATTTTGCTCATCTTCCACAATGCGGCACTTGATAATTAAAAATTTGGAAATGAGATAAATATTCTGTCTGCATCAAAACAATTGGGTGCATGCAGTATAAATGCACCCCTTAAGCATTCCAAGCGTTTATTTTATTATAAAAACTGAATTCTGGGAGAAAAGGGCTTTCATATTTTCATCTGACGTATGCGCACCCAGTGCTAACCTATGGGTACGTTTGTGTGTCACATATAAATTCCAACCTCAGGGATATTATGAAAGTACATGTATAAACTGCAGCTTACTAATGTAAACAAAGACAATTATTACAAAAAAATTATTTACCATCGACAGACATTTTGGAAAAAGTTAGTGTTTTCTTTTCTTATACACCAAAACGAGGGTCTTTTTAATTTACCTATAATAGTCATACACATTAAGCTAAAATTATAAATAATCTATCTATATTAAAATGAATTAATGAATTTAGTATAAAATGCACCTCAAGAGCCATTTCAAGATTTTATTTTATTATAAAAAATTGCGAAAAACAATTCACGTCTAGTTAACATTTTACAACATCTGATTTAAAAATCTGAGTTTTCAAATTCAAACACAACTGATTATAACTCTACATACATTTCATCTATTGCATATACTAAATAATGAAAGACACATTTTTACAAAAAACTGTCTTTATGTCTGATTTGATTTTATGCGACACTGGATTTATAGAAATTGATGCCATAATGAAATTCAAATATTTGGTTTTGACTCAATAAATATGCTATCTATAGAAAAAAACTATAAGTACGTTCAGTGTAAAAAATGCAATTCCCTAAATCTAGTCCAGGTACTTCTTTATTAAAAAGTAATTATTTTGGCTTACCATACATACTTGGTTTGTTTTATACATCATGGGACTCAAAAATGTAAGCCAGTTTCGAATTCAAACAACTGCCTATAACTCTCTAAATGTATTGTATCTTTATTAAAATAATGGGTACATTTAGCATGAAATACATCAGAAGCTATTCAAAGTGCTTATTTTACTAAAACTAAACTGAACTCTGTGGCCGAACAACCCATGTGGTTCAAATCTACAGTGCCCATCTCTGACCAAGGTGCTGGGGATGCGAAGCATATGTCCCGATTTTCGCAATGTTTAAATTGAATAAACTGCCTATAACTCAATGATTATTCTACCTATACCAATATTAATGTATAAAATGCATCGCTAAAACTGCTCTAAATATATATTCAATTATAAATAAATTTTTAAAGGAAAACGGTTTCACACATACCTGCTTTGACTTAAGCGCGCCCAATGCTATTTTACTGGTACTTGAGTGTACTTCTCTGTCAGGAAAACTTATGAAATTACATGTTTAAACCTTGGAATGTAGCCTCGACTGATAAGTGCTGATCTTTACCATTACTTTTTTTCATTTACTCACCATAATTAGGATAAAAACAGCAAAGCTATGTCTTTTCAGTTTGAGTGTCACTGATATTTTGCACAGCATCTGGAATGACTGTGAAACAATCCTCGAACCAATGTATAAATAAAACAATGAACAAGTATAAATAAATTCAATGAACAAGTATAAATAAAACCAGCGGACAAGAATCGGAAAACTCTTTTTCTCTCTCATGATTGCAGTCTACGAAAGTTCGTAGGCACACATTCATTCAAACGGTTGTTTGTCAATATTTGGAGTCGGTGTCTCCATCATGGACATCTGATATTATTGCAAGACTTTGACATTTTTGGTCAATTTCTGAAAATAACGAAATTTTTCTTGAATTTTTGCATTTATTCTATGATATTTAATAAAGAAAATATTTTTTATTCCACGTGATAAAATGCCATATCCACTCCGTTGCCAAAAATATACTTCTTCTCATTTCAAATTGTAATTACAGTTTAAAAATATCGTTCTTCACACACATACACACTCACAAATATATATATATATATATATATATATATATATATATATATATATATATATATATATATATATATATATATATATATATATATATATATATATATATATATATATATATATATATATATATATATATATATATTTATATATATATATATATATATTTTATATATATATATATATATATATATATATATATATATATATATATATATATATATATATATATATATATATATATATATATATATATATATATATATATATATATATATATATATATATATATATATATATATATATATATATATATAAGTATATAGCGCAGTTTAAATCACCTATGAATTCCTCTCACTCGTCAAAACCAATTCTTATTCTCTCAATCATAATAGATGGGAAGCAATGGAAGCATCCTGATTACTGCTATTTTCATGAGATTAATTAAATTTAAAAAATAATTAGTTTAAATTAAAAAATTCACAGAAACACCACAAGTAGATGCGGTATACAGATATTATTTTGTATTTAAAACTAAGAAATTCAATGCAACATAAAAAAGTTATCTTTAACATGAACTCATTATGCTATTTCAATTATAGTGAATTCCTAAAAATTTACTCGGCTCTTTTAAATTGAGTTTGCCTGCCTATCTCACAAAAAATAAAGGGCAGTCCAAACAAAATGGAAACCACAAATAATAATATAAAAGGAGGATTTTTTACTGATGTAATTTAAAAAATGAGTAATTTAAAAAATGATGAATTTAATGTAATTTAAAAAATGAGTAATGAAGCCTAATTAAAAGAAAAACTAGATTAGTAATTTTGAATGTCTTATCAGACCTATACTTGCATGCTCATTAGAAACTTGGTCAGAGGCACAAAAAATGAAATACTCTTGGTGTCTTTGATCGGCGGATCAAAAATTCAGAACTGTATCGTGGCTTCAGTGAACCCGATGTCATCAAAAACATAAATTGGATTTTTATCTAAGGAATTAAATGACTGGTCAGGTTATCAGAATGAATTAAGAATGTTCAATACAGAAAATATTCTAAGACAGGCTTTCTGGAACAAGAGCTAGGAGCCGATTGCCTTGAAAGGGATGTTGCCATTTTAAGAGTGATCAACTGGAAGAAAATGGCTAAAAATAGAGAGGCCTGGTGAAATTTCTTGAGAAGGTCAGGGCTGTAGTGCCACAGAGGAAGGAATGAAAAATTTATTTAAAATTGCTTAATCATTTTAAGGAACTTCGTACGTATAAATTCGAATACTTTACTAAATTATTCAACGTCGAAAGCTTTCCCTTGTTGCTTTCTTGCAGCTCTTTTTCAACCATTTAACTCTCCAATTATATGCCCCAATGTGTCTACAAAACATGCTTCAATTTCTTGATTTCCTACGTCTTTTCAAATTTTGTAGAAGTCAATGATTGATTTTCTCAATTGCAATTGAGAATTAAATAAAATATATGTTTAATAATTTATGTTCAATGCGACTTCTTAAAAAAATTGCATACCGAACAGAGCGTATGTTGTTCTACTGGCTCTCAAGCATAGGTTGATGAATTTGGCTGTCAGACAGAAGGAAATGATTAAAAGCATGGATACTTTACCTTTTTTAAGATATTTTTCTGCGTGTTTTCAACTAACACAAATAATATATGCGAAATAATATACGAAAAATAGTTACATACAATTTTTCCAGTAAAAATAAAACAACTAAACCATTTTTGCCGCTACCACTTCTGGGTCTTCTGGGGCTCCCGTCAAGCTAAGTCCCCACGTATAATTCCCCCGTTTAGGCACTTTGGAATGCGAAAAGTCAATCTTCTGTATAAGAATCATTAACCAATGAACTTTTTCCTAAAAGGGTTTGTTTCAGGAATTTTTCCTTCTTACAGATTGTGGTCGTCAGCATTCTTCGCTTGTTTTGCAGTAATGCATCAAAGTAGTTGACAATTACGTTTCATGTTAAAATTCTTATTTCGCATTTGTGATGAATCCCATTTTTAAGACTCAAGTCTCCAAATTCAGAAGCGAGTACTTTTTTCATTAAAATAATTGATTTAGTCAATTTTTCAAGGTATTATTTACTAAGTCGCCATGCAAAAATAAATGGATTATAAATGTTTCTTCTGTTTCCTTAACATAAAATTTGTTTTAATGTAATGTTTGAATTACTGTATAGTTGGAAAATTTTTAAAACATCAAAATACATATTTTTAATTCAGTTTGTTTTTAAGCGTTTCTCTGACCAAAGGAAGAAAATAAGGAACTAAGAGGCTGAAAACACATTCATCATCGAAATCATAAGGATGTTTTGCGCTTGCTTTGTAATTTAGATGGAAAATAAATCTGATAGGAATTTTTGAAAAATGCATGTGTAAATTGGGATGGAGCTTGGTAGGCAGGGCACGTTTTTATTCTCATGTTTTCCAAGATCGATTTTCTTCTATATAATTCCTAACCATGTATTACTCAACTATATTTTCCTAGTTGGACCAATTCTTCTCCAGAAAACTTGTTTTCCTATCGGGGTGCAAATCGACCTGAAGAAGAAAATCCTACCTCCAAGAGCTCAGCGAGACGCTGACTCCCATATTGTCACCAGTGGTTTTTTGCCACTTTTTCATCCTAGAGCCTTATCCCTCCCCCACGGATGGCTTTCTGATGCATTTCGAACACGTCTCTTAACAGAAGCTTCTGAAAATCGTATCTAAAACTGTCCTGAACTTCCGAAAGGTGCGTTTCGTTCACCCTCCTCCCACTGTCAACCCCCTCCTATCTGGAGAAGTGAGATATGAGAAGAGGAATTTGACGACGGAGAAAAATATCTATAAAAGAAAGATTTGAGATGACGAATGAGTATTTTTCTCTTAAAGAGAGAGAAAATGCGACTTTGGAGGGGGTGGGGGAGTAAAGAAAATGACCATCACGTTTGCAAGTGCGAGAAGTTCTAAATCTCGCGGACTTTACTTGCCGATATTTTCCTTCACAGACAAAGATGAATCATTCTTAGAGTTGGAAAGAAAATATATAGAAATTTAGTTTTTGAATTGGGTATTAGGCGAAGGGGAGAAGATGTTGATGAGATAAGAACAACAGAGATATCAATTCATTATCATCCACTGATATCATTATCACAGAGATATCAGTCCATTATTATCAGTTTCCATTTTTAAATTTGTTGATAACTAACGAAAAATCAAATGTCTTAAAAAATCCTTCGCTATTGATAATATTTCGTCAGTCACTCATTCGAATTACTAGAACTCTAACATTTGATTTTGTGCTCAAAGTTTAAAAATTAGTCATGCTAATTTGATATGTATTAATATGTTTTTGTTCCCTTTATCTAATAGAATAACATTTGTTTATTTGATTTATTTGCTTTTATGGAAACCTGTAATTAAGTAAGTTGCTTTCTCATTTAACTCTTCGATAAGTAGTTGAACCTGATTTACATCTATTGTTTGAAGTTTGTAAAAATTTATTGTTTGAAATTTATATCTTTTTCTTTGAATTTGATATCAGATGAGAGCTCAGTTGGGTAGGGAGTGTGAAATAATCCCATCGCATAGCTGCTTGTTTTCCAGGTGGCGCTCTCAGCTCTGCGATGGGATCATTTCACATTCCCCAACAGATACTTAGTTGATGGTTAGAGATACACAACTTGTGTTCTAACCCAAAGATACAAACTAAGACAACACAACCCAAGAGATACTTAGAGATACACAAGAGATAATTAGTTGATGATTTGTATCGAATGTATATATCAAAAATACGAAAATTCGTATTTTTGATTCTGTTGATAAGAAACGATCATTCGATTCTTTTACAATTATCTCTGAAAATATTTATAAATGTTTATATTTCATTATTCAATATTAACTAATTTTTTTGCGTTTCTAAAACATAAATTGATCTCATACATTTTTATCAAAATTTTGAGCTGATTTTATAATTCAACTTTATATAGTTTTAAGTTATTCTTGAGGGATGGCATACTTTTAGACATTTTGTTAATAAAGTAATGTATAAGTAAGCTTTATCATAATAGATAACTTCTTAAATTACTTCAATATTACTAGCTTCATTTAATAAAATAAACATTAATTTCATGTTGACTTGACAAGTCATTCCTATCACGCTGTTCTGAGCATAATAAAATAACCGAGAGCCTTTTTTGGTTGCCGAGCTACAGTTAGTCAGGGTGGATCGTGCTGTGAGGAGTTTCATGATAAACTGATTGAATATGCATAACTGACTTGCAGTTGAGGATGTATTCAATTATTTTTATTAAATGACATATTAGTTTTTAATAAGTGATATAAAAGTAAATTACGCACTTTGCATCTTTACCACTTAAAGTAAATATCCTAATTTTGAGACCTGACACAATGTTGTGGCGATCAGAAAGTCATTTAATATGCACCGCGAAAGATGCCTTCAGTTCCTTCAGTTCAGTTCAGGGTGTTTTCTCCTTTGCGACTGTCGCAAGGGGGAAAAATCCAGAAACCCACACAGTCAGAACTGATGCAGAAATGAAATACCCAACTTCCGTTGTCAACATTGGCTTGGATCGAACACAAGACCTTATGCTCCGAAGAATGCTGTCATACTCTCAGGTCTCAGTAGTCTGGAAACTTATGATAACGAGTGCTTATTTTTCGATATGCTGTTCTGTGTTAGAAGGGCAGTTGTTTTCTTCTGAAAAAAGAACGAAACCAGAAATTCGACAACTTTTGTGCATTGACTCTGTGAGCTCTCAAATCTCTAGAACCGTCTTGATGGATTTCATACTTAATTTACGAATTAATAACCCGCCAGCATTTTAATTTAGTGAGGTGTTTACATAGACATGACTTTTTCTCCAATTTGGTTTATTTATCGCTGAATAACTAGTTTTTGCACAAAAGAAATTTAGGTTGATTAACTAGTTTTGCCCAAAAGAGATCAGCTTAAACTGGGAATTGGGATCACTAAAAACACCCATTCTTGAATTATTAAATCGAAGCCACGAACTGTTGATCCCTCGGTTGCCACTTTTGTTCCAAAAATTATGGTACATATGCTTATCGTAATTCCTCACTGGACTTGGAAAATCCAATAGCTACCTACACCGTTTCCACATTAAAAACAGTGACGTGTGCACGTGCAACTCCGGGATTGACAGCCTTTCTCACATTCTTCTTGAATGTCCATCTGTTTCACAAGAAAGGAACGAGCTTCGTAAATACTTAAATAACAGATGGCCCCCGATTTCGGTGGACTTAGTGAAGAAAGAAACTTTAGTATTTTTTAAAAATTTATCCATGCTGTTATCTAACTCATTTTTTAGTTTTATATCTCCTTTTTTCTCTCTGCCTTTTCTTTTGTTATTATTTTTTTCATCTCATTATTATTTGGATTCGTTATGTAGTACATTTGTTGTACCTTCGAGCCCTGTATGGTATTCCTTGGTGCACAGGGAGATATTTTTGTTTATCCAAATGAAAATATAAATAATATACTTATCGTATAATAAGATCAAAGTACACAATTAATTTTCTCTCCAACACTGATATAAAATCTATTGGTTGGTAAAAAAAGGGAAAAAATAACATACGGTTTGACATACTGCTATGAAACAAACTAAAGACTCGAAATTTTGAAACAAACACATTTAATTAATAAAGAAACAAAATTTACAAAGGAGTCATATCGGGGTTCGCTAACATCTCTCGCGCCTGCATCGCGTACAAAAGTAAGCATCAGTATTACAAAGCAAAACAAAACACAGCTTCGTCAGACTTCCTGGCACCAACCGTCTCCCTACTCACCCTCCCCCATCAGAGGCTCTTCAAATCTGAAGTTGACGGTGAGACTAAGATCTGTAGGTAGCAATACTAAGATCTGTAGGTAGCTAATTTCGGTAAACAGTTTATGTCAACCATAAAAGCTTGAAAATTCATAGTAATCGATAAAAAATTAGTAAGACTCATATAATTATTTAAGGTTTCTTTTGGAATATTTAGAATCAAATTTCCTACCTAATTATTTCTTATCGAAATAGTTTAGCATAATAACAGCTCATAACCCTTGTAGGCTGCTTTATTTTTAAGTCAAAAAAGTTTATCATTTTGACTTTTAAAGTCTTTTATTGTTGATCTAAAAGAAATAAGTATATTTGAAAGATTTATTTATTTTATTTTCTTGCTTATTTTGGAGCTATGTGGAACATATCTTGAGCCACACAAGCACATTATTAAATAATTTAAGTTATGTTGGTACAATTTTAAACCTTGTTAAATATTTTGGAGTTGTGTCAACATATACAATTAGCATTATATAGCCCTACACACAATATTGAATATTTGTGAGTTACGTTGGTACATATCTTAGACCAATGTTAAATATTTTGGAGTTATGTTGGTGCATAATCTAAAATCAATGTGGTAATGCAATTTAGGCTGCGATGGCCTGATTGGGATAGACGTCATTCTAGTAACTGAAAACACGGAAATAAGTGAGTTTTGTACCGATTTAACCAAAAATCCATCGTATTCACTAATGAGGCACAGGAATTGGGTCGTGGTTAAAAGTAAAATGATTCTCGGAGGGTATTTTCCGAAGTGTATTCTGCTTAGTATCTACTTCTAAATTCTCACCTTCTTTCGGGTTCACGATGGACCCTCATTATAAAAAAGCGCCATCCATGCTGCCGAAAAACTTAGTGACTCGACGATGGAAAATGTTAAGCTGATTTTTCAATAATGTTTCCTTCTTAAAATGTTTTGTTAATAAGTTGTATTAAATTTTACGGTAATTTCTGTCCCCACGTTGCTGATGGTCTAATAGCTGGAAGCCGTTTTAAGGTACTGTACATCCTTCGTTGCGTTTTGCTTTCTGGGATAACCTTTCATAGATAGTGAACAATATCCACATAACGTACGGGTAAAAATATGCCATAAATAATCTAGATTATCCCATAAATTCACAGTGACAAACGTTCATAGAACTGAAGAAAGAAATATTTTGTCTTCTTTTGTTCAACATTGGTTAGGAATGGAAATAGGGTCTTGGACAAAATGAGCCTTCCTTGTTTATTTTCGTTAGATTATATTCTAAACATCTCATCATTTATGAACACCTGGGTACGTAAAATGCAAATTGTGCAGAAACTTGTTCAGGTCCCTGTACAAGGATTATTTAATTTTGTAGGGGACGTAAGAAAATGGAGTTAGAATTAGACAAAAAAATATTTATTACGACATGACTGACATGATTAAAAAAACAGTTACAAAGAAAATATTTAATGAACAAAAAGGTTACACAGCACCTGTACGGAACAAACCATAAACAAAGTCATTTACGAAACGGATGGTTCGGCTCCCATTCCTTAGTCCTCTACACTCTCTTCTAATTCTGTTGTATATAGAATATTTTGTATTGGCCAGTAACGCCATCTATTGTCAGTATAGTTATTATGGATCTGTTGGATGGGAAAAATTGAGAAGGTTCAAAGGCAACGTACGACCTCCAAGACGAGCTTTTACCTTTGTTGTTTGAACTTCTCTTTTTATTTTATTACCGTCTGCTAAAGACATTAGTAGTGTACTGGAGGCAAAGATTGCACCTTGTTTCTGCAGGATGTGCTAAAGTGTCTCTCCTGCGATTGAGTGGGTTGCAGCAGTGTCTGTGCAAGTACCCGTGACTCCATTGATAGTTACTCTTAACGTTGCTATCTGTGCGGGTGCACTATAAGCTGATTTGAGAATAACACTACTAAAAGTGCCAGAAATTTTCTTTTTCTTTCCTTTACAGGTAGGACAGTTTGGTTTAATAGCTCCTGGATTGCCACATCCATAACATGCAACTTCGCTTGACTCTTTCTTAAGATTCTCTTTTCTTTCTTGGGTAAAGTGTTTAAGGGGAAACTGCTTCTTTTGATGCATTGGAAGGAGAGATTTCTTTACACCACACCGGACACTTTCGTAATCATCTAGCTTCTCAACGAGATCAACCGGAAAAATAAATTCAGACCAAATATCGATAAAATGTTCTTTAACATCAGGGGGAACTTTCTTCTGGATTTGGTCTGCAATAATAAGTTGTTTTAACTTTTCAAAATCTTGAACCTTAAATTCTTCAAGCCAAACATCAAAATAGCTAGACAGACCAAAGAAGAAGTCTCTCCATGTTTTCTCTGGGTCTTTTTTGTGTTGAGCGAAAAGTTTTCTGAATCGATCTCCAGACAATTTAAATCTTTTCAGAAGTAGTTCCTTTATTTTCGCATATTCTTGTGTTTCTTCAGATTCTCGAACGATGAGAGCTGCAATGTCAGATGGCAGGGTGCCTATTAAGTAAGGAATCCATGAAGATTCAGGTAATTTCATAAATTTAACTTGCCTTTTGAAAACTGTGAAGAATGTACCTAATTCTTCTTTTTTCGGATCGAATTTTGGCAAAAGAGTGCTGAAATTACTAAAATCCAGCTTCTGGTGTGCTACCGAGGGACCAGTTGACGATAGAAGATCTATGCTTGCTAAACGCTGAGATTCAATTTGAAGCTGGAGTTTCTCCATTTCATACTTTTGCTCTTTCTCAAATTTTTCCTTCGCGTCAGCTATTTCGGATTCTCTTAAAGCTGCGGTTTCTTTCGCAACTCGCTCTTCAGTGATTGATTGAAGCATACCTTTGACTACAGTTTCATCATAATTAGGAGCTTTGCTAATGAGATCTGTTAATTGGATTATTTTTAAATTATCTCCCACTACCAAACAAAGCTCGTCGGCTAAGGTCCTTAAATCTTGTTTTCGGGCACGGTAAAGGAAAGCCATTCTTGATCTCAAGAGTTCTTATTATAACTTATTATTTAAATTAATTTAATCAATTAAACAAGTTTTGTTAAACACTTCTTAAGCAACATTAATTAAATACTAGTTGTTAAATTAATCAAACACATGTTTTTTAATTACATTTCATCAATAATATAATTTTAAAATATTTTTCACATTTATCACATTCTAAGACTAGAAACAATACAGAAAACTAGTAAATATATGTTGAAATTATAAATTCAAATTAAATTACAAACCAAAAGTTATGATAATAACTAAAGTTATTTTTAAAAAAAAAAAAAGAAAGGAATAAATATGAATAATAAGCAATATCTTCTAACAACTTCAATTACTATTCAATAAATAAATTACTTTCATAATCTATCTATCTATCTATATATTGTACCGAGCTCCACGGGTTCGTGTTGATTGAGAGTTGAATAAAGCAACCACTTAATGAACACAAGACTTTTATTCGTAAAAACTTCACTAGATAAACGAAATTCCCGCTGTAACAATCACAATTATACAGCTACAATTCGTCAGATACAATAAGAAATAGCTTCCAATCACAGGTCTCAAATACCTCAGACAGAGAACAACTAGCAGTCACAACTAAACGTCTTCACTCACTGACTGTCTTCACAAAACTCACTCTTCCATGTCGGGCTGCGGTATTTATACCTGACTTGGCGGAGAAATCTACCAATTTCGCCAAGGTTCTGGAAGCTTCTAGGCTATCTCGAAAAATATTGGTCCTAGAGCTTAGGTGATGGATGTTTCCAGAAGTATCGATTTCTCGCCAAGTCGCCAAGAATCTCTACAAGAATTTCGCCAACTGTCGCCAAGTCATTAGGAAATTCGCTTTTAAACTACAACACGTCCAAATACCGCAATTTTTGCCCAAAATGTGAGAATTTCTGATCTGTCTGAGATATTTTAAGACAAATATAATCATTATTTATAAATTTGTAACATTGCCCCCTCTCAAGGACTGCACGTCCCGGGCAGTACAATCCCCTGATAGGAGGCCAAATTAATTATAAGAGAATTTACATTTCAAGAGGATACATTACATACACAAGCAACTAAAAATACAAAAAAATAGAAAAGATAAAAAAAATTATCTATACTATTTACAAAGAGACCATGGTCTACTAATTTTTACTCTACATTACGATAAGGAGCTAATCTATCATAATGTACTACCTTTGGTTTTGAAGAAGATGATTTTCTTATACGAACCACGACGTCGTTCAGTCTTTTTAGGACTGTGTAGGGACCTTCCCAGTTGGCTTGCAACTTTGGAGAAAGTCCTTTACGTCGAATCGGGTTCCACAACCAAACTTTGTCACCTTCTTGAAATTCATGTCCCGTCGCTCTTGTGTCATACCTTGTCTTCATTCTTTCGGTCGTCAGGTTGATTCGGTCTCGAGCGAAGTTATGGACATCTTCAAGACGTGCCTGAAGGTCTCGAAGGTATTCCTCTGGCGATGAAGATGTATCCGGTGGACGACCAAACTGAAGATCACAAGGGAGACGAAGTTCGCGACCAAAGAGCATCTGTGAAGGAGTATATCCGGTAGTCTCATGGACAGCACTGCGATATGCAAGCAGAAACAGCGGTAGCTTCAAATCCCAATCTTGCTGATTTCTGGAAACCATAAGTGAAAGGTTATTCAAGATGGTTCTGTTAAACCTCTCTACCATGCCATCCGATTGTGGGTGTAGTGGCGTGGTCTGCGTCTTGTCTATTCCGAGAATTTGACACATTCCTTTAAACACAACAGAGGTGAAATTTGTCCCTTGATCAGAATGAATTTGTAAGGGTGTGCCGAATCTGGAAACCCATTGCTGCACTAGAACCTCGGCTACTGTAGTCGCCTCTTGATCGGGGATTGCAAACGCTTCAGGCCACTTAGTAAAGTAGTCCATGACAACTAGTATGTATTTGTTGCCATTTGAAGATCGTGGTAAAGGACCCAAAATGTCTAATGCTATTCGCTCAAAAGGTGCTCCTACGTTGTACCGCTGCAACCTTCCTCGGTTACGTTTCTTCGGTCCTTTACGTGCCGCACAGTCATCACAAGATTGGCACCATTTCTCTACATCTTGTCTCGTTTTGCTCCAATAGAAGCGTTCTCGAACTTTCTGTAGAGTTTTCATTACTCCGAAGTGGCCTCCAGTTGAGCTACTATGCAATTCTTTCAAAACATCTGAAATTCTTGATTTTGGAAGAACAAGCTGCCATTTGAAATTACGTCCATCATCGGACTCCCATTTCCTGTATAAGACACCATTTCTTATATGGAGTGAGTCCCAAAGAGCCCAATATTGTTTAGTAGCAGGACTGTAGGTGGAGATATCCTGCCAACTTGGTTTCATACTGGAAGATTCTTTTAATTCTAAAATTGGATTTATATCTGGGTCTTCTTTTTGGGCTTCTCTAAGTTCTTTATCACTCCATGGGTCTGGTTTCGATGGAGGTGAAGCAGTAACTTGGCGTACAGAAGGATTTACTAACTGATAGTTCTTCTCTACTCTAGAACAATATCGGCAGCTTTCATTACACGGTTTCCTTGATAGTGCATCAGCATTTCCATGCAGAGTTCCTTTGCGATGACGTATTTCAAAGTCAAACTCCTGGAGTCGTTGAATCCATCTGGCTACCTGTCCTTCTGGATTTTTAAAATTTAAAAGCCAGGTTAAGGATGCGTGATCGGTGCGGAGCAAGAACTTTCTTCCATAGAGATAATGGTGGAAATGTTCTATGGCTTTGACGATTGCCAGCAATTCCTTCCTGGTTGTACAATAATTCCGCTCTGGTTTCGAAAGACATTTACTCCAATAAGCAATGACATATTCTTTATCATCAATTTCTTGCGACAAAACAGCTCCGATATTTTCGTTGCTGGCATCCGTATCTAAAATGAATAATTTTTCGGGCTGGGGATATGCAAGAACGGGCGAAGATGTCAACGCCTCCTTCAGTTGTTTAAAAGCTTTCTCACATTCATCTGTCCATAGAAATCTCTGTTTAACTTCTGTCAACTTGTGAAGAGGTCTGGCAATACTTGAAAAACCCTTAACAAATTTCCTGTAATATGTGCATAGTCCAAGAAAACTTCTTAATTGGTGGACATCTTTTGGACGACTCCAGTCCTTAACTGCAGAGATCTTTTCAGGATCTGTTCTTACACCTTCAGCAGAGATAATGTGTCCCAGATAGCTTACTTCACGTCGGAATAAATTACATTTGCAAGGATTCAGCTTCAGGTTGGCCATTTTTAATTTTTCCAGCACCTTTCGGATGTTTCTTAAATGGTCTTCGAATGTGCGCCCTACAATAATGATATCGTCCAAATATACCAAACAGGCTTCGTAGGAAAGTCCTCGTAATACTGTCTCCATCAGGCGCTCAAACGTTGCAGGTGCATTGCAAAGCCCAAATGGCATAACCTTGAACTGCCAAAGTCCTTGTCCTGTGGTGAATGCAGTCTTTTCTCGATCCTCAGGATGTATCTCTACTTGCCAATAACCACTCTTGAGATCCAAAGTCGAAAACCATTGTTTTCCAGATAAAGCATCAAGTGTATCGTCAATCCTAGGAAGAGGGTAACTATCTTTTTTAGTGATGTTGTTTAACCGACGATAGTCAACGCAGAATCGGGTAGAACCATCTTTCTTCCGAACTAAAACAATAGGCGAAGCCCAAGGACTCTCTGATGGCTCAATAATGTCATTCTGCTGCATTTCCATCAGAAGATTATCCACCTCTTCCTGCTTAGCGAATGGCAATCTTCTCGGATGTTGTTTAATGGGTGGATGATTTCCTGTATTGATTCGGTGCTGCGTCAATTTGGTTCGCCCAACATCATCTGATTTCTTGGAAAAGAGATCTCCGAATTCTAATAATAAATTTCTTGCAGCATTCCTCTGTTTATCATCTAACTCTGCTCTCTGAAGGAGTTCATTAATTAGAGTGTCAGGAGGCTCAGATAGTGTGGCTTGACAATTTCGGTTAATACAGGTCACTGGAGTGCAAGTCGCTAGCACTTCTCCTTCTTTTATAAGTTTTACCTTATTACTTAGATTAGCAACTCTTACCGGGATTACATTTCGTGAAAGGTCGACGAGTGAAGAAGCCACTAGTACTCCTTTAACGCTATTGTCGGAATCTGGATATTCAGTCAATCCATAATGAAAATTATTATCTTCTGAAAGAGCTCCGCAAACTATTGTCTCAGTTCTTGGTGGTAATGTTGTTTCACTCTTCGCAGTTATATGATGGACTGTTTTAATATCTGAATATTTCGTCTTAAAAATCGCTATGTCTTCAGAACATGAGTGTAGTTCATTATTTTTAAAATCTAACTTGAAATGGTTTTCTTTGAGAAAGTCCAATCCGAGAATAAATTCGTCATTTATATCAGCGACATATGCCATATGATGGTACACGGCATTACCAAATGCAATGTTTAGATTTATTTTTCCATGCACTTTAATCTTGTCACCTGTCACAGTTTGGAGGGTAATGCAGGGCGGCGTCCAGATGAGTTTGTCACCAAGTTTGCGAGCCAAATCTGTCCTAATGATAGTTACGTTGGCTCCAGTATCGATTATCATTCTGCAGGGAACTTCGTTGACATGTCCCATAACGAAAAGTCCGTTGTCGCCGCTACTTACGGAAGAAATGTGAAACAATTTGAAATGGGGCTTCTGACTCTCTGGACATCTCCGCCCCGCGAGATGGCCACATATTAGTTTCCCTGCTGTGGTGGAAGATCATTTCCACCATTTTTTCGTTTCGGGCAGTCTCTCTGAACGTGTCCGACTGCACCGCAAGTCCAACACTGAATTTTCGTGTTTCTGCCACCTTTATTCAATTCTAAGTTACGGAATTTTCGCCGCAGATCTTCGATTTGCTTTCTGAGATCATAGTCCGTATCAGTAGTAGAGACGGCTCTGATTGAGTGCCGGTCTTTACGCGCGGCCTGCTGGGCAGCCTCTATCTTATGTGCGTAGACTAGGGCAGATCCAATATCTTTGACATCGGCGAGTCTAAGTGTTTTCTGTATCTCCGGATCCCTCACACTATCGATGAAGTGATGGAGAGCCAGATCCTGACGTGTCTCAGCTGGGCAGTCCGAAAATGCTAGATGGGAAAGTCGCTGAATATCGGCAGCCAATTCTTGAAGACTTTCACCCGCTTTTTGATAGCGTGACTTTAACTGTAGTCTGCTATATTCTTTAGTGCACTTATCTCCAAACCGCAGCTCAAGCGCACTCGATAGGGCTTGGAAATCGTGCCTCTGCTCCTCCGGAAGCGTCTCGAGGATGTCAGCCGCGTCTCCTCTTAAAGAAGCCGCCAGGTGAAAAGCTTGGGCTCGGGGATTCCATCCATTAGCTTCCGCTACCATCATAAACTGGGTCTTGTATACTTGCCAGGATGATTTCCCATCAAATGTTGAGAGTTTAATATTGGCTAGGGAAGGCACAAATGTCACGTTGGGTTCCTCATGTTTGTTTGACATTTGCTTCTTCAAGCTTTCAATCTCCTTATTGATATTGTCTAATGCTTCTTCCACGTTTTCTTCTATCTCTAGAACTTTAGTTTCTACTGAAGTTACCTTATCCTCCATTGCATTCATCTTCTCCTGAATGATGTTGGAGAATTCTTCTTTAACACTTACAATGTCCTTCTTGAGCTCATCCTGTCCAGATTTTATCTCTTTCATCATCTCGGTGTTAATCTCTTCTTGTCTAGCTTTCATCTCCTCTTGTCCAGCTTTCATCTCTTTCATCATCTCGGTTTTAATCTCTTCTTGTCCAGCTTTCATCTCTTCTTGTCCAGCTTTCATCTCGGTTTTCATATCTTCTTGTCCAGCTTTCATCTCAGCCATCTGCTCCGCTAATTTTTCGAGAAGACTTTTCATTAAATCCATATCCATTTTTCTGGTGACACGCTGCATCAACTCTTCAATCCCGATTCTGACACCAGTTGTACCGAGCTCCACGGGTTCGTGTTGATTGAGAGTTGAATAAAGCAACCACTTAATGAACACAAGACTTTTATTCGTAAAAACTTCACTAGATAAACGAAATTCCCGCTGTAACAATCACAATTATACAGCTACAATTCGTCAGATACAATAAGAAATAGCTTCCAATCACAGGTCTCAAATACCTCAGACAGAGAACAACTAGCAGTCACAACTAATCGTCTTCACTCACTGACTGTCTTCACAAAACTCAACTCTTCCATGTCGGGCTGCGGTATTTATACCTGACTTGGCGGAGAAATCTACCAATTTCGCCAAGGTTCTGGAAGCTTCTAGGCTATCTCGAAAAATATTGGTCCTAGAGCTTAGGTGATGGATGTTTCCAGAAGTATCGATTTCTCGCCAAGTCGCCAAAAATCTCGCCAAAAGTCGCCAAGTCGCCAAGAATCTCGCCAACTGTCGCCAAGTCGCCAAATCATTAGGAAATCCGCTTTTAAACTACAACACGTCTAAATACCGCAATTTTTGCCCAAAATGTGAGAATTTCTGATCTGTCTGAGATATTGTAAGACAAATATAATCATTATTTATAAATTTGTAACAATATATATATATATATATATATATATATATATATATATATATATATATATATACAGTATGTCCACTAAAGTTCCTTGCCACCCTCTTAACTTCAGAACGGCTGCTGCTATACTCGTAAAAGTGGTGTTCTAGGTATAGTAAAGTAACCATGCGCTACTGAATGAAACCACCTACTGCGCCACCTGGTGGAAAACTGTGGAGTTAGCATTCGTATCTCGAAAACGGGACGAGATAGGTAAAAAAAAGTGATTTACAAAGTTGTAGAGCATCTTCGATTTAGTACGAAAATATACCTTGTAAGCATTAATGTGAAGATTACAACGGTTAAAACGCCCATTTGTTGTTTCGTGCTGTGACGTGGCACATCGTACGTGTGCATATTTGAAAAAACAAAAAATCGTTTTCGTTATTACATTTTTCATCTTTATTTCGAAATGGGAAAAACACAAGTATTAAAAGTGTATCCAACAATTTGTGTGCAGTATGCAAATACATAAGAAACGTCACGCCTATTTACCTGAGACAGCTATAAAAGAGACATCTTCTTCAAAATTGATGGCTTTGACCAATCCCGGATGAAGAACACATCCGGGATTGGTTTTGAACACATCCGGATTCTGAAGGAAACGGCATACATCACTTTTTTCAGTGCGCGTTGTTTTTTCACCATTGTCGGCGTGGGATCATCTTCAAAGACCCATACTTTACTTTCTTGACGTGTTGGAACGTCAAAAAACGGTATGTACGTTTCATCACCTGTTACAATTTTAGAAATGATGCGGTGGCCACCATCATTCAGCATATTAAGAGTTTCTTTACTGATTCTGACACGCTCCTCTTTTTGATGCTCCGTTAGGTTATGGGGAAACCAAAAGCAAACTAATTTTTTCATATGTAATTCTTCATGAATGATTTTGTGTATGGCTGCGGATCCAATGTTCAGTTCCTTCTGTATCATTTGATAGGTACAGCGATTATCATACATTAACATTTTTCGTATAGCAGACACATTATCCGGGATTACTGCCGACGGCGGCCTTCCTGTGTGTTCTTCATCCTGAAGAAACTTGAGACCTCTTCTAAATTCTCTAAACCATCTGAATACAGTAGCACGAGCTGGAGAGTCATCACGAAATGTTAATTGCAACCGTTGAACGCGTTCTTCTTGATTTAATCCTGCTTTGAAATTGTAGAAAATCATAGTGCGAAAATGTTCTCGCGTCAACTCCATTTTCTCTTCTGTTTAAAATTTATTCCATTACATTAAATGTAGTTTTAAATTTAAAGGGAATTTTTTATCGTTAAAAAATATAAATCTATAGACTTTACTAGAAACGTGTGAAAAACAAATTATATATTTTATATTGACAACTATCCATATTTTTTTAAAAAAATACTAAAGTTTTAAGTTTTAGTTTCCAATTTTGAAATTACAGTTGAAATTAAAAAAATAAAGATCCTTATGATTATCAAAATTATCCAAGCGTTTTTATAACAAAATGAATGCATCAAAAACATGTAATTAATTTCATAGAAAATATTATATTTAGAGTAGATGCATGAAATTTAATATATTTTAAATTCAATGCTAATTCAGAAATATATTTTATTATTATTATATTAGTTATTGATTTAAATATATTAAATACAGATTTAAATTATATCCATATTTAATGTTATAAAAATATAAAAATTTATTCCTTTTATTAATTCATAAATTACTCTTTATTATCATAATTTTAAGATAATATCATAATATTTAAAAAAATTTGGTATCAAAATTTTATAATTTTTTTAATAAAATTTCTGCATAAATGATACTTAAACTTAACACTATTATTAATTAATTTTATTACAAACACAGGTGGACTTAGCTTTAACCGTACTATTCTAAAATTATTCATTAAATGTAAATTTCATAAGTTTTATTAAAAATGTCAAAAAAGAAAGCCATTTATTTTTTGGGAAGACGTATACACCATTTTAACTTTGAAATATTTTGCTTAAATATATAAGGATTGCTTCCCTTTATTTTTTTTAATATCCTAAGATTGATCAAACAAGCAGACACTTCAAAATCTTGGACTTTTCTGATTCTAGATGAAAAAAGTCAAGCATTTTGATCAATAGTAAAGAACCGTAAGAAGAGAGTTTCTAGTGTAAAGAAATATTTTTTGGCATAGAAAAAGATTCTCATGTGTATGGAAGAAAGAGGAGTGGATTTTCTGTATCATTGAGTGAACTAGAGTACATATCTTTTAAGTTTTTTTCTATATATATATATATATTCCTCTATCTCTGTTATCTACTTGCAGTTATCAACCAGTGGGGTGTATTTCCTCCATATTTCTTCTATTGACTTCTTTATGCCATAAAAATACCAAATTCCGGTAAGTGATACGTTGTAAAGAAAGACCTTAAGGATCTAAAGTAACGAAGTTTTTGAAAATTACTGATTTGTTTTGTATTAATTTTTTTGAATTGTTTTTATTTTTTTAAATACATATTTTGCTTAAACATTTAAGATTAGTTGGACATATTCTTACAATTGGCTTGAAAATTGTATGATACTTTTTAATGTAAACTAAATAGATTTCAACACAATAATTAAACATGTAAATATATTTTAGAAAAATATTCATCATTTAATAAGGGATTGAAAATTTATCCTAAATTTTTTATTTTTTTAAAAATGTACTTACTTTCCTTAAAATATTAACAAGTTTTATCTACTTTAGAAAATTTCAACTAAAAATCAAAACAAATCAGATTACTATTAATGTCAGTCAAATGATTTCTTCATTTGATTTCATTTGATTTCTGTTGTAACATTACTCAAATCAATTTCTACAATAATATTCCTTGTTTGATAAGAATAATCTCATGTTTAATAATAATAATAATAAGTAAATTCGTTATTATTTGTATAACCTAAACATGTTTTCCATAAACATAGCTTATATCATTTACAATAAATTCTGTGAAGATCAAGTTACATTTACCTTATATATCTTCAGAGCTAAAACTTTCGGTCAAGTTCAGTATGATAAAAATACTTTGTTGACGACCTTGACATTTATAGAGAAGAATTCATTGTAATTTTAAATATAACCCTTTTCTTTTGAGCTTTCTGCTTATTTCTTTCTGAAAACTTATAAATCTGTTATCAAAAATTTCTGTTTTGACTTGCAAATTGACTATCTCAGAATCGAGAAACATTAGTGCTTATACATTTGAGAAAAAAAGTGCAACACAAAATGCTTACAATTTCATTGCTGAAAATTGATTTCAAATGTCATGGGACTGAACTTAAGAGATTGTAACTTTAAAAATGTAATGACCAACTATAAAATCAGATAATTGATTACTAAATGTAAATTACATATTAATAATTTAGACAACAAATTTCCTTTCTCCACTGCATTATTTAATTCATTGCATACGCTAAAATATTCAGGATGTTCAGTCCCGATTTCCTTCATAATTTGGAAAACTAATTTATTTTAATGAAATATAAGAAATTTGCAATTCATTTCTGAATTTTAATTAAATGTTGAAACTTATCTTCAAATGTTAGGAATTTTTATTTAGGGTTAAGAAATTTATTCAAATTTCTTCTTTAATTATTTGAGTAAATAACCAAAAAGAAAATTTCCAACGAAATTTAAGTCGTAATTATTTAGCATTTACAAAATTTAAAAAATAAAATGTTAGATATAAATGTAAAGATCATTTAATTAATATTGTCAAGAAATAACGAATAAATTTTTAAAAAGAAATTATGTTTAACTAAATCATTATAATTGAAAACAATGATTAGAAGTCAAACTTTATTAATAGGAAGAATAGATTGGTTTAAGAATTTTTAATGTACATTTGTGGAAAAATATTTAAAAGTTCTATTCATTGAAATCAATTTTTAGTTGTTACAGTTGAATTAAACAGTTTAACTACTTCCAAAAATTATAATAAAATGAAATTCCTTGATAAAATACCCTTAAATATAACACAATATAGTATAAAAAATTATGCGCAGAATATAGGTCAAACAGTCTTAGAAACCTTTTGCTCTAAATATATTCTGAATTCAAAACTAAAATTAAAAATACAATATATATGTATCTTAAAATATTTTTAATTGAATTATTTTTATCATTCTTTATTAGTCACAAGAGAAATATATTTTATTACTCTCATAAAATTTATTATCTTTTAAAAATAAATCACAAAAAATATTTAATGATGTAAGTAAAAGATATAAAACTATACAACCCATAATTATAATTATATATATATATATATATATATATATATATATATATATATATATATATATATATATATATATATATATATATATATATATATATAAATCAATATTTCAAAATTTAACATATTTGAAAATCACACACGAACATATTTTCTATATTAATTGAATTTTATGAAGTTGATCTCCTTTTATAAATTAATATTTATTTACCAGTCACTCTTTTTAATTAGCTGTTCAATATAATTCTAAATACCTTGCCAATATTAATACTAGTACAATAAAAAGTAGAAAATACATGTTTTGTCATAGCATACGATTTATCTATTTTTTTTATCCCTTTTTGTTGAACATATTTTTGCAGTAAACAATTTTATGTTTCCCTTGTAAAACTTGATTTCATATGTTGAAAATTGCTTTTTCTTGTTACATCTAATTCAAATAATAAATTATTAATGTCTTAAGAAGTTCTTTTAGAATATATAAATTCTAATTTACAAGATTGGAACATATATATACAAGCTGAAATGATTATGAAATTTTAATTACTTTATGAGGAAATAAAAAAATGAGCAATATTTATTTTTAGACAGACCTAAATATTTTTCTGATTAAAATACATTTTATTTAGAAATAATAAATTTTAAAATAATCTCCAAAAGCATTGGTGCTATTACTGTTATAATTCTTATCGTTAGTGGTTTCTTTAAAATAGAATATGGAAACTTATATCTATATCTAACTTAAAGAAATTATTATATAAATTTCAATTTAATTTATAATAACAAAAGAAAATTAATTTTTGATAGTGACAATAATTAATTCATTATTTGTTCTGTTATTATAGTACAGCATAGCACTGCGGGAAAAAAGTTGAAGGACAAAAGGTATTTTTCAAATAAAAGACGAAATTCGAATTTACAAAATAATTTTATACTACAGCATTTTTAAAGTACTTAATTAATATCAGATAAATATATCTTTAATATGAAATAAAACCCTACTTGCTTATTACATTTAAAAATTTGTTTCAATCGCATTATACGGCTTGAAAAAAAGGACGGTTCTAAATATTGAAAATGAAATTTTTGAAAACAAGGAAATTTTCAGCTGTTTGCTGTAATTACTTCAAAGGCTCTATTTGGTATTGAATCATATAAGTCTTGAATTTAGGTTTGGCCAAAATTGTCCGGAACATAATTCAAAGCTTATCGAAGTTCCATCAAAAATTCATATTGCTTGCCTCTGGTCTGAACACGCCGAAAGATAACTGAGTATATGTTTTTGACAATAATTATTTCTAAACTTTTAGGAGGCTATGGATAAACCCGAACATCCTTTGTTTCAAATCAATTTTTAATGTCGGTGTCAGTGTGAATTGATGTCCCACACTGATGAAATATTCATATTTTCCCACCTAGATCAGCACGACAGGGAAGAAGCACTAAGTTTTAAATATAAATGATTCATCTACAAACACTTGATTAGCCTTTCCATAGTACCCAACTGATATCAAAACCATTAAACTGCCTCCTCCTATCCGTCTTGTAGATTAAGTTTCTTCTTGTGTAGCCAAACAATGTCTAATATTGATAACCACCTGGGCCATCTAAAATTTATTTTTTCTTCAGAAAAATAACTGATATTCATTCAGATTTGCAAGTCATGTTTTTTTTTTTTTTTTTTTTTTTTTTTGCCGCATAGTAGCTGGTGTTCAATGTGTCTTTCGTTCTATTTAAGATGGTGCTTTCTCTTCTGCAATATAAACGTATCCGATATTTTTAAGTAATTGTAAAGTGTTTTTTTTTGTTACATATGTGATTCCAGATGGGTCTTGTGCTTTTCCAATGCTTCTACAAGTTTTTTAAGTTCTTTAAGAAATTTTCTTTGATCACTGTAGTGTCAATTTTTTTGGGTCTGCCAATATTTGCTTTCCTGTGACTCTGGATTTTTCAAAAAGTTAGAAACAGCGTTTGCACTGGTGAGTAGGAGCCTTGTAATTTCTCTTACACCTCTCTTTCCACATCTTTATTTCTCTTCCCACATCTTTACATGGCACAATTTGGCCTTTTTCGAATTCACTTAAATTTTCCCCCTAAGTACTTTAACTGTACAAAAATTTATGATTTTTTTTATCTAAGTATTTCTTTTGAAAGAAAGACAGTTTAAAAGAACATAGTTTTTAACATATTAATCTGATACAGATTCCAAAAATACCTTTGTCCCTTTGCTTTTTCTCAGACCAAAAATCCTTAAGTACTATTTTATAATATTTTCTTGTAGAAGATGTGCCTTGCCTAGATGAAATTTATTCACTGAAAATAAGGGGGAAATTATATATATATATATATATATATATATATATATATATATATATATATATATATATATATATATATATATATATATATATATATATATATATATATATATATATATATATATATATATAGATAGATAGATAGATAGATAGATAGATAGATATAGATATAGATATTATGTGTGTGTGTTCCCATATAAATTATATATGTAAGCATTTTGAA
Organism: Latrodectus hesperus; assembly: GCA_037975125.1. Taxonomy (NCBI): domain Eukaryota; kingdom Metazoa; phylum Arthropoda; class Arachnida; order Araneae; family Theridiidae; genus Latrodectus; species Latrodectus hesperus. The sequence goes on from JAJQOW010001204.1 coordinate 51,164, forward strand.
GAAAAAGTTTGTATGCTTAAATATAAAAAGCAAAAATTAGTTACAAGAAATTTAGAGACAATTGTTTAAAAAATAGTCTTATAAGATTGTTTATATGTAACATTTAAAAAACTGTGTCATTTCGCAGCAAAATCATAATTTTTTAAGCAAATGTTTTCCCAGTCAGAATACATAGGTTTTTAAATCCAACATATTTTGTTATTTAATCTTAAATTTTTTAACAATCATGTAAAACGGAAGCTTTGATAATAAATATTGAGGCAGATATCATTTTTGTGCAAGAAGTGTAACTTACTGGAATTAATAATTTAGTAAATAATATTTTAAGATTTAAGTAAAAATCTCAGAATAATATAAAATTTAAATTTAGTAATAAATGAAATCTAACACTTTTAATTTTCAAAAATATTATTTTAAAATATTTGTACTGTACTTAGTACTTGCAATTTAATAAAATATGTATTAAAATTTGTTGATGGTGTAATAGTAATATTTTGGATCAAATTTTAATATTTTGCTGTGTTTTCCTTTTTTATCATATTATTCTTATTTATCCAGAAATTTTAATTATATTTTATGGTGTTAAAATCATTACATTATATTAAAAGGGTATTAAGTATAGTAATGTAAGAAAATATGTAAAAATATTGTTAACTGCACAGTGGCAAGTTAAATTTCAAACTAATTGAATTGCGGTGAAAGAAAACAATAATGATTCGTATTATGCTTTCTTTACAATTTCTTTCATTATGATAAAACGATTTCGACTTATCACAATAGAGTAAAAATTTAGTTTTTCATACATTACAACACTTGAAATACATCTTGGATCTGGAAATCAGAATTTTAGAAAGAGTAGAAACATTTAAAATGGTATACATTCAGGAATCATGAATTGCATCAAAATGTGCTAGAAATTCAGTAAATTTTGTTATTAAACTTACTACTGTAATATGGTCAGAGAAAGAAACCAATAACATAATGAATAAAAATACCTTCCTTGTCAACATTTAATGTTAAAAGCATAAAAATTTCTTTATCATTAAACATTAATTTCCTAAGAGAAAATCTAATAGTCCATGGCTATAATATTAAAGCATTCTTAACATAATTGAACAAAGTATTGTACATTTATGTTTTTCTTCTGTAAAATCTCTCTTTTTTCTTCTGTAAAATCATCTAGTACAAAACTTTACTTTTAGCTTGAAGAACAATTAATTTGTATTTAAAATAGTATTAAGATTAATAAAAATTTAAAATATTAATAAATAAAAAATTAATGAATGTATTAACCCCTTTTAATTATTTCAAATTGAGAACGAAAGCATATCATTTAATTTATTTTTTAAAGTTATAGTGAAAAAATGTTAACCTTGTAGTATTTGTTTGTTCATTATGCATTTTTAGAAAATAAATTAACTAAAATTAAAATAGTTTTATAAATGAGAATCTTTTTTTAATTAATAGTTATTGAAGTATTTCTTTAATACCTCTATACATATGACTTAGATGCAATTTCTTTATACGCTATCTTTTTATAAATATGAATATATAAATCATTCCGAATAATTATTAAAGCAAAATTACCCATTCAATTTTTTGTATTAAAAATAGTTTTCCAAGCAGATGATATGCTTGAATGCTTGAATAGCGATTTAATAGATAAAGAAATCATTGCACATAAATGAGTTTTATTAGTTTAGTTCTTCATTAAATACACCCCATAATAAATGACTTAAAATTAAAATTTCAAAATCAATTTGTAATATTTGCTAAAAACTCATTGATGAAATTATTTTAATCAATGAGTAAAATAACCAATATTTGAAATTAGATGATAGAGATATTTGCGAAATAAAAATCAAAATATTAAATACTGTGGGAAAATTACTACCGTTATTCATTAATTTCATCATTTAAATTTAAATTTTTATTTCTTTACAAAGTTTTCAATTTTAAATTTATGACACTAAGTTATTGTAAGATAATATAATTTTTATAAATTATTTAAATATTATGTAATGGAAATTTATACAGATATCTTTCCACTGTTTGGATACAATTACTATGCAGAAATATTCTTCACTCTATTTCTTATTAGCCAAAATATGATAATCAGAATCAGCGATATAGAAAAGTATATGTAAATAAGAATGATAAATAAAGTATTAACGAAAAGGAATAAAAACGAGTTCTTTAGATTTACATTTATCAATTTATTTTTACTTTATTTGTTTCAAATTAAAAAGTCAAAAATTGTTATTTACATATTTATATTAAAAATATAGTAAAATAGAATTCAAGATTAATTATTTTACTCGTGATATATAAACTTTTATATCATATAAAAAACTACGTAACTATTTTTTAAAGAATTTAAGTGATTTTTATTAAATCAGATTATATCATTAACTTTAATGTTTAGATATTGAAATCATTATCATATTTCTGTATGTTAAATAATTACATTAATATCGTTAGTTTTGTATATTTCTGTGTTTCTTAAATCACATAACTGAATATTTCATAATAAAACTTTATTCCTTGCAATTGCCATTTAATATGGTAATCAATTACTTTACAAAAAAATACTTAATTCTATTAACCACATTTCTATTTAAATCACTGAAATATAGACACAGATATAGATATTTATTTGATTTGAATCTCAAAAAAATGAGTTATTAAGTAATTAATATTTACCACATTGAAGGAAAATAGAATAGATTTATTAATTTATATATTTTATTTTACTTTTCTATTGTCTTGTGATTATTCATTTCCTTGTAATATTTCTCAAAAGAACAAATTAAGTTTTAATTAAATATTAAAAACAAAGTACTAACTATTTTTCCTTCTATGTATAGAACACTTATTTTTGAAACAATTCTATTTTCAGCAAGACTTTTAAGAAACTAAAAACTTTAATAATAATGTTTACTAAATATAATTATTTTATAACTTTCTTCGTGAAAGACGTTAACCGTTCGGTACATTTGAAACTTTGAAAATACATCTTAAACAGTTTTTAAAGAATAAAGTTGCTAAGATTGTTTGTTTTTAAAAACAATTGCATAATTTAATCTAATTACTAGCAATAAGTAATTTACATGTTTATTCTTATCGCTTATAATGCCTTCAAATTATGTAGGAATTTTTCCACAAATTCAGCTAATTAAAAAAGCCTTATTTAAATAGCGTAACTAGTTTTTAAAAGTTCATTAGTAAAAGGAATAATGAAGTGGTTTCGTACCGTTAAAATGTTAGTTGCATTAAGAAAGTGTAATTAACTTTAAGAAAATTTCTTTACTAGCAAAGCTAATTATTTGAAATTGTTGTAACTTATCTCGTTACGAAAACTTCCATAATTATAATACTGAGACGGTGTCAAAATATGTAAATTAATAACATAAAAGAAATGAAACTAATTAGTATATCATGATTTACAAAATTATGTTTGATCTAAAAATGCTGTTGTAACTTTAACAAGAACACTTAAAGTATTATGACAAATTAGTTTTATTAAATAAATATTTTGATGTCATATATAGCAATTGAATAAATTGTATTATTTTAATTACAAACCAGTAATTTTATTAGACATGACAGACATTATTAGACATTAAATGACAAAACTTTATTGAAATTATTTCAGTTGCTGAAGAAATGACATTGTTAGACTTTTCTTTAATTTTTCGCTTTTATATATCATAAATATCAAGCTCGGAAATATATGTATAATACTCATCCTTCAAAGTGCATCAAATTTTATTATTAACATATGATATATTAATTCAAGGTGTTTTAAGTTGTCAATAATTTTATTACTTCAGCGTTTTAAATTTACTCACTGTGAAAAAATAAACAATCAGTATTGTTTGAAAAAAGAAACGCAAGCTTTACGAATTTAATTTGATATTTCATTAAAATAGTGTAATCGTATCAGAAAAGAAATTGCTTCATTAATTTTTTTAAATCACTGAAAGGTTTTAAATTATAATAAAATTGCATTCTATTAATATTAATTTACTATAATAGTCTTAATTTAAATAAGAATATACAATCTAAACTATTAAACTTTTGTATATAATTGTAATTTATAATATGATATTATACAATGCTACCATAGAAACACATTTTTTTCATTATCATTCAAATTTTAAGAATCCTCTAAAATTTAACAACATTATTGGGTATTAATAATGAACTAAATGTCATTTCTAACTCTTCAGACAAAAATTAAAATTATACTGTTAGGTGGAAAATTTTATAAGATAAAATCCAAATTTCAAAACATTTACTTTCAAATACAATATATATATATATATATATATATATATATATATATATATATATATATATATATATATATATATATATATATATATATATATATATATATATATATATATATATATATATATATAGCTAAAATTGATAAAAATAGCTCAACTGTTTATATCTCTATATTGCAATTGTTCAATTGCTTCTATCACACTGAGATAAATAATAATTTACGGTTTGACTGCATACATGCCCTAATATATTTAATGACAATATACCACTGACAATGTAACCAATATTGTGATTAATGGAGTCTCTTTCTATGTATGTCAGGTATATTTTGAACTGTATCGACAAACCTCTCAAAATGATCAATTACTCTCACTGTTTAAATAACAATTAATATACTTAACGCAAATCATATATCAATCTATAATTTTCGACTTATAATCAATGCTTTTATAAATGGCAAATAATTTTGTGTCATAGATTTCTCTTTCAAGTTATAAAGGGTTTGAAGTGTAAAAAAAATGTATTATGCATAATAATTTATATTTTATGTTGATAAATTTATATTGATAAAAATATAAATATATTATAGAACGATATATTTGCTTAAACATCCAAATGTTTTCATTGCTAGAACTTTCTCCAAAATGATGAAACGAATTAAAAGAAATAATTTTTTAATTATAGACAGTTAAACGTAACTTACGCATTTTTACATATAATCGCAGTGCACAATACTGTTAACTAGTATATTCTCATATTGTATTATGTTTAAAAATAGCTATAAAATCTACGAAATAATATCTAAATGATATCATATTTAAATGAAAAATCTTTGCTCATAATTATTTTATTATTTTATCCAAAAATATATTTTATTTTAATACATTTCAGTAACTGATATTTATTTATTCTAAAACTGATTGCATTATTAATTCTGCTGAAAAGTTTAGGGCTGTAACAGAATGAAAAAAAAAACATGTTAAATCAATATTTTAAATCGCAAACAATTTTCCTTGATTTTCTTTAAGGTAAAAACACACAGTTACATAACAAATCTTAAATATCGAGCATGATTTAACATGACATTAAAACCAATTGTACGTCAAACAACAATAATTAATCGTATCGAAAAATCATCGTTTTCGTAAGATAATTTAATATTTTCTTTGCAAGAGCTAAAATAGCTAAGGGAAATAATGCATGCATCATGAGTAGCTTAAAGGATGTAAACTTTAGATATCATCAAAAAGTAAAATAATTTATGCGAATCTAAATGTGTCTTCACAACCCGGATAATGCTCAACTGTCTCCACAACACATCTTCAGCAGTCTAACAATGCTGGCCGAGCTTTCTAACATCAGCGCAGAGGAGCTTCTTTTGACGCTGCAGAGATCGCCAGGTTCCGGAGCGGCCGAGCTGGCAGCCAAATGGTTAGCGCTCTTGCCTTCGGTTCAACAGTTCGTGGGTTCGAATCCCACCTTGGGCATGGATGTTTGTAGTGGTTCGGAATCCACTTTAAACCGTAAGTCCCGGTCTAATTAGCCTTCGTGTGCAAAAAATGACCGTTGAGCGACAAAGAAACCAAACCAAACCAGGTTCCGGAGCATTCAGGGTTTCTGCGAGTACTCCACGGATACGAACATCTTCTCCATCATTGAATCTACATCACTTAGACTTTAAATTAAAAAAATTAATGTATATGTTAATTTTAATTAATGTATATGTTAATTTTAATTAATGTATATGTTAATTTTAATTAATGCATAGTAATTAGGAAAACAAATTTATGTATGCTTTAGGTATAATTATTAGACTAACTATTCTAATAATGGAAAAAACAGTTCACCTGCATGAGATATTTCTTTACATAAATTATGTTTTTTCTGTGCGTGTTATTTAGTGATGTATTTTTTTTTATCTAAAATGCTTTAAATAGAAGTAATTTTCACTCTGAAATGAAATTAAACTATTATGTAAATTTCTTTAAAATGTCTGTTATTACAAATGCTGCCCTTTACCATTGTCTATTTCTAAATTTCTTTTTTGATTCTACATTTATTTACTTTATTCTACATTTATTTACTACATTTATTAAAAAATCTATTAGTTTAGTTATTGAATTAATATTTATAAAATTGATCTAATACCATTTTTAAAAGAGAATATATATTAATTAATTATATAATTTTCTCAGGAAAAATCACTAGCAAAACACTGACCGTACATATTTTATGGGAAACTATATGCTTTAACATTATAGAAAATACAGTGATGTCAAAAATTTAAAACAAACTGTAAATTGTAAGTGAAACAAGTAGTTCAAATATATTTTACATAATATGCTATTAAAATTATAAATAAATGTAAGAGAAGAAGAAATATAAATAATAGAGAAATAGAGGTAAATAGATCATTTTATGTCAAAAGGGCGAGGAGAAATGTATTCCTGATTAATTTATAAAAAAAAAAATATTCCATAGAACAAGGAATGCATATATAGAATGATAAACAAATAAAATACTGTTTTCGAGTGAATAACAATTGAAGAGCTGATAAAAATAATTAACAAAAGTATAAAATTTATTAATCAGTAAAAAAATAAATAAATAAAAAATAATAGAAATATATTGAAACACAAAAAATAAAATAATGTACAAGTAATCATAGAATAGCTAATCAGATAATGCATTAATGTCTAAAGTAATTCTCAATAAATAATTAAGAAAGATATTAGTGTTAAAACAAAAAAATAGATTATAAAAAGGAAATCATTTTTTTCACTGAAAAGAAGAGTATAATATTAAATATACAGAAGTGATCAAATTTCAGTTATTAAAATATTGATGAGAAACAATTGGGTTGATAAATTCACCACAAAGTGAAACTACAATGAAACCTGAGTTAAAAAGATTAGAATTTTAATGATTATCTAGATATATTATCATAAAGAGGCATGTTACAAGATGCAATTAGCAAATCTAAAAATGATTCATAAAACCAAAGAGTATTGTTCCCAAGCGCTATTAATGCATTCAGTTTATATCTCATGCCTCTAATCATTGAAAATAAACTTGATTTCATTGCTCTTCGAGGGAAAATTTTAGAAAGGAATATGAACATCATAATTTGAACTATGTTGCAGAGAGTAAAAAGATAATGAAAAGTCCTTAAATAAAATGCATTTTTGCCGATTATATTGACAGTCAAACATTGCAATTGTTTCAATATATATATATATATATATATATATATATATATATATATATATATATATATATATATATATATATATATATATATATATATATATATATATATATATATATATATATATATATATATATATATATATATATATATATATATATATATATATATATATATATATATATCCTTTCACTTTTCTTAAACTTGTAGCCTTTAAAGCTGATAAATTAAAATTAATT
>JAJQOW010001205.1:0-58853 GCA_037975125.1 Latrodectus hesperus
TTAATCTGTAAAAATTTGCATATTCTAACATTACATTAACTCGTTGTGTAGCCATTATCTTTAAGCATGTAAATTTTAATCGAGAATTTGAGAATAATAAAAATTTTTATTTGGTAAGCACGCCGAAAGTTTGATATAAAGTGTGATTGGAAAAGGATTTTTTCTTTTGTAGAATAAGTGATAAAATGTTTTTGATTGAAATCGAAATAAAATTGATTATAGTTGATTATGGATAATAAGAATAAAAATCAAACTTACAGAAAACAATAACTTTAATATTTTCGTTAATCAACCAATTATACTAATGGAGACTGAACACATTAACCGATTGGTTAATATGTTAAATTCCAACTTTTAAACACGAAAGTATATTTCAGTCTTCATTCATTGTGTGCAAATACTGACAAAAGATGCTGTTGTAAATATTGATTGCTGTATTGGTCAGTTACTTCGAATAGCAGCTGTCAGCTGAATGCTCTCATGTTATCTTTATCAGTTTAATAGTTCGCGCGTTAGATTATCTTATTTGTTATGCCATGTTAATTTCGGAGTTTAATTCTTGGATTTGAAAAGTAATCGTAGAGAATAATCTGTAAGAAAAAAAAAGCATAATATAAATACGCAGAAACACGACTGACTATTTATCATTTTGATCATAACTTTAATCAGCACTTGTCTGTGCTATTGATAAACTTTCTGTACAATAGTGAACAACTAGTTTCTATTTAAGATTCGTGCTTTAATTAAATATATGGTTTAGAAACCGTAGTTTTGAAGGATGGCGGAGTGGTTAGCGACCCTAACTTCGAAGCAGTGGGTCTCGGCTTCGATTCCTGATTCGGGCATGGATGTGCCTCTCTTTCTCCTTGTGCGTTCCTCTATTCTTTCACTTTCGGGGCAAAGGTGGCACACCCTCTGGGGGCCCCACTGCATTAGTTGTCACTTCCCCCCCCTTTGTAGAGCTGAATAAATTAATCCTAAGGTCAGCCGAGCACTGGAGGAAAAAAAAAAAAAACGTGTGTGAAATTTTTTCTGTAGAACTATTCAAGAAACTTTTTTTTTCTAATGCCTGTCTGGCCTTTGCCATATCCAGCTCTATAATGAGTGAAATGATAGTATCTCGTACAGCGGGACACCCAGTGGGTGTGCCATCTTCGCCCCGAAACTGAAGTGATAAAGGCAAATACAAAGAAAGAAACATCCATACCCAAACCAGGATTCGAACCCGGGACATACTGCTTTGAAGTTAGGGACGCTAACCTCGCCGCTATCGGTCGGCCTTTTCATGAACTTGGATTTAAGACTTCATTATTTTGAGTTTAAATTAAATGATTTATAGTTTTTTTCATGAATGCTTCAAAACTATTAGCATAGAAATTTTAATTTATTTAATTCTAGCTATTGTTCATTCATATATATATACTTATGTTGAGAAAAATCCCTTATTTTTAAGTGAACTTCAAGCTTTTATTTATTTTATTTGTGCAAATGATTTCTAACAACTTCTGTGGCTGATCTTTCGCTGCTGGACTGCTAACATGCCGATCTATTTCGGACGTTTTTGTGCTTTTATCGATATTATGGACTTACCTGTGTGAGGTGTATGTTTAATATCAAAATTATCTGTACGAAATCGATGAAGAAAATTGCATGTAATTGGTTGTTACAAAAGCAGGACTATAAATATCATTCCCAATTTTAAATTGCCTGACTTATATTTTTTATCCATCAAAAAAAATAATAAAGGTTTTTTTTTGTCCCACTACACCGCAAAACTAAATGAATAAAAAACAATAAACAGCAAAGTATTTTTGCAGTGTGGAATGTGATCTTTCCAATAAGCATAAACCTGAAATTGTATGATCGATACTTTACGAGATATCAAACATTACTTGCATCAACCAAAATAATAACAATAATAATAATAATAATAATTTTTTTATCCAGCCTAATGTATATGTACTTAAACTTTCTGGTATTAAATAATTATTTGCTTAAATATATTATAAAATTGTTTAAATGTAGAAGAATCAGAATTAGTAGTATTCAAAATTAACCCGATTGTTAATAGCAGGGTTATTAGATGAAAAGCAATTAAAATTCATTATTTATACTATCAATCTTTTGGCTTCATACTCAAAAACATTAAAATACACAAGTATATCAAATAGTTTTATTAACGATATTAATTGGGGAAAAAAGCATCTAATAAGGGTAACATTATAAATCAGATATCCGATATTTACTTAAGCACTTTTAGACGATGAATTTGATTGGCTTTGATGGTGATAAATTCTGAGCCATCTAACTTCAAAATTAACCCATGAGCTTGAGATTTAACAATACTTATGAAGTTTCCGGTGGTTAAAATTTCAAACAATTACCACTCGCTGATGTATTATTTTTGTTTTCATGGTATTTCCAAATTATGTCTTGCTGTACATAATTATCTCCTTCACTTCTTCGCGTTTCTATTTAAATCTTCTTCATGTTACTGTTTGATTAATTATGATTTTATAATCACCTTCTCAAGTGGAAAATTCCGTTTATGTTGAGCTATTCTGTATTATTTTATTTCTAACAATTGCCGCAGGCTTATTTCCACTGAAAATTCAATGTTGAAGTTTTTTGTCGAATGTGAAACTACTTATTTATCAATCGATACCTAGATATTTATATATACATGTATACAAATGTATATTTTATCTGTGTGTGAGTATTTTACTAATGAGTTTATGAACAAATTAAGTATTGAATGATTCACAATAACCAATTAATGAACAAATCGTATAAACACGCATTAAATATAATTTATTTATTTATTTATTTTATTACATTACATATATTCAGACTTGTATGCTTGATTCTTGAGATCCGCTTGTAAGTCTTCGTCGATAATAGGACAAATAGCACAATGACAGATGTACAACCACAGAAGATAACGAAGAAAACACCCAGGGCCATGGTGGGAATCGAACCCACACTCCTACGCTCTCAAGCGATTAGCGGTGATGCTTTAGACCACCCAGCCACGGAGCGCCCTTAAATATAATTTGCGAGCATTTTCTACATTAAAGGTTTGAATGTTTCGATAATTTTAAATTTAAAACTATTTTATTATTAAAATGTGCAATATTGGGCTGACTTTTAATGTATTTTAGATTTAAATTACTTTTAGACTTTTACTTTAGATTTAAATAATTTTACATTAAAGTTTTGAATGGTTCAATAATTTTTAATTTAAAGCCATTTTATTATTAAAATATGCAATATTGTACTGACTATTAAATTACTTTAGATTGGCAATTAAATTAATCTTTTTTACTTTTATATACTTATGTATGTCATTTTTTAGACGTTTAGTTTTTCGTAAAAAGAAAATTGCGATATTATATCTTTTGGATTTTATATAATACTTAATTATACACTTGTTTTAGATTTCATAACTTTCAACATTATGACTGGAAAACTTGTATTTCTTTCCTTTATTGGGAAATATTTAATTCTTTAATATAATAAAATTTTATATTAAATTATGTAAAAAATTGATATAATTTCTATAACCTTTAAAAATAGTTTTTTAAAAATATATGCAATATTTCAAAAAGTATTTACAAATATATGCAATATTTCAAAAAGTATTTAAAATATATATGCAATATTTTAAAAAGTATTTAAAATATATATGCAATATTTTAAAAAGTATTTACAAATATATGCAATATTTTAAAAGGTTATTACAAATATATGCAATATTTTAAAAGTATTTACAAATATATGCAATATTTTGAAAAGTATTTACAAATATATGCAATATTTTAAAAGGTATTTACAATATATATATTTTTTTAAATATAGGAAGAGTTCATGCTCATTTAATGAATTTCAGAACTCATTTTCATGAAATGAGAATGACTTTAGAGGTTTTTTCTAAGTGATTATATACTAATCGAGTTGAGTTTAATCTTGGAATACATTCGTAAATAGATATTTCTGTTAATTGCTTTCAATTTGAAGCTCTAATGTTCTTAATATTTTAGTGAAATTATCATAACGTGTTTCTAGATGGATGTCAAATAAGATTAATTAATATGTGTAGACCCTCTCAATATATTCCTGTAATTCTAAAAATATATTTATTAACATGAAATGTGTCTTATTTATTGTTCTTATCAATATTGAAGCGATTGGGGTACATTAAATTAATTTCATGATTATTAGAGAAAAGTCAAAGCTCTTAGAATAAAAATTGTTTTTTTTAAATAAAACATGGATACAAATTTCAATCTTTCTTTTATAATTTGCTTGAGATTAAAACTGATAAATAATATCATTTATAAATTTATGGATTATTATTTTTTTTGAATAAAATATAAAAATGTAGATAATTATTCTGAAAATCAATCTTATTAAAATGCTACGAAACAATATAACTTCGTTTCTTTAAACTTAAAAATTGCTTTTAATGGAGTAATTCTTAATAAAAAAGTAAAGAACAGTTCTATTAATAAACATTTTATTCTGTTTATAGTATTATTTTAATTATTTTTCTAATTTAAGAACATTTGATTTTTCATTATGGCGCACAAATATCAAAAATTTAGGTTTCATTTGCCAGGTAAGCTTATAAATATAATTCTCAAAATTACAAATACAATAGCAAAGGAGGTAGCAAAAATACTTATTGAATGAATAAACTAATTTTTTGAAGGAAAAATTTTAATTTCTGTATCTGTAAAAGTCATGACTGGAAAATATAACGATTCTATAATGTAACTATTATGATGAACATGCATATATGTACTATACAGGTCGTTACTTTACACTTAGTATTGGTTTTTAGGGCAATATCAATTTCTTTATAAAAATACAAATCTCGTTTTGTTTGTTTATTTGGTATTTAAAAAATCCAAATGACTGTCTTTATATTTAATTAATTTTAATTATTCTCTATATATCTTGGTCAGATGCATTTGTTTTCATAATTATTCCTTTTTTTCATAAATTAATCGTAAATTATAATTTATTGCCATGTGAAAAATAAATTTCTCCAGAAATAATTATTTACAAGACAGTATGCCTTCATTTATTGTTGTTGTTGTCGTCTTGTGCAGGCCTAGCTAGCATATAGGGTGCGCTGCACCACTTTTCCAACTGAACCATAATTATGTCTTCATTTAGGATAATAATTATTAAGATTATAAGTTTATTTTTGATCAATCATAACAAAAATGGATCGTTAATCATTTTATTCAGATAATTACTCATATATATACGAATGCATCTCATTGAATCAAAAGATTTTCTTAAATCAAAATGTTTATTTAATAAAAAGACTTCTTTAAGGTGTTAATGATACGTCTAATAAACTTACATGCACGTTTTTACATTTCCCAATTTTATTATAAATACCACTCCTAAAAATCTCATTTAATCATTAATGTAGCTTTTGTTTAAATAACGGCGGGCACTGGGTAACTAACCTTTCGCCACAACAAGGCCGGAAACTGCTAGTCATTTGTCGTTACTCAATGGACACCTGTGAACCCAGTCACGAAGGTGAGCAGCATTGCCCACGCCACAAACCCGTTTATAGGGTGGGCCACATTCATACATCATCATAGAAGAAAGGACAGAGAAACACAGAGAGAAAGTAACACCCATGCCCGAACTGGGGTTCGAACCCGGTACCCACTGCTCAGGAGTCAGGAGCACTAACCACCCAGCCATCGGTTGGCTCATTAATGTAGATGAGAATCTAGATAATGCAAGAAACGCTAATTAGAGTTATTTATGTTTAATTGCACGTAGATGGCGTTCTATTTTCTTCTAAAGTGTTTTTCAAATGGCAACTTTTTTTTTCGGTACTCTTGTTTTTAAGCAACGCATTCTTTTTGTTTTGGATCGCAATAAGCTTTAATAAACAATCTACAGTTCACTGCAAATTTGATTTCTCGCATATTTATTGCTTGCGTACAAACAAGAATATTAAAATATTTTAGTGTAAAAGTAAGAAACTTATAGTTAATTCCTTGTAATAAAGTTATGAAAAAATTTTTTAAGTAAACTATACCTAAATAAACAATTATCATATATGTAAGTATTTCACTTTGCTTAATTAATAATTATAAATGTTAATTACATCTTGATGTGATATTGAAAAGTAATACTTTTTCTTCAGTGATAGGACTGTCTGATAAGCGAGCCAGTTGATAATGTCATTCAAAATGCTCTGCGAAAAGAACTTCGAGTTTTCTAAATGGATCCAAATACTATTTCAGATTTCAGAACTACTTTTGAAGTCCAAGATGTCTACAAAAATGTGGGCGACGTTTTGTTCACCAAGATAAAACCAATCTCAATTTAAATTAAAAATTCTACTAAGATAAATCGCAAGCTGCCAATACAATACATATCTAATTCGATTAAAAAAGTAACTCATTAATTTGAAAAAGTAAGATTTCAGTTTTTATAAATGAGGAAATTTATAAATAATACAGAATTTAAAATATATTTCTGAAGCTTTTATATGAATAGGGCTTATTGATATCGTTTAGGAATAAAAATAAATACAAACATGAAACTTGAAAGATGGCATTGCGAAATTAAATATGAAGGAACTGGGAGAAAGGCCATGAAAAGACTTGATAAAGATTTATCGAGTCATTAAATGCAATCGACTGAAAATTAATTGGTTGCATAATTTCTATAGAACGATGCAAATTAACCCGTGAATTAGTTTTAATTAGGAAACGACATGACACAACTATAAATTTACCCAAAGAAAATATTATTGAAATGAAGTCAGGAGAGAGTTCTGGGTTGTAATTTCAAATAAAGCTCAAACCTCTATACAAGAAATTTAGATACTTATGACGTACCATTAGAAACTGGTTGCAATTGCACCATTTGATGTCACGATTGCAACAAATGCATTCATGTTCCTGCTTAGACTATAAAATACAATTTGTCATATGCAAACATATTCATTCAGTAAATATACATTTTCCACCAGTGATCTTTTTCTATGAATAATTCAGATAATTTAATCATAGATGAAGATAGAAGTGAGGAAAAAGACATAATTAATAGAAAATTAAAAAATAATACGCTCTTATCAAATGAGGATGTAAAAAACAAGGTTTTGATATTTTCAAAGAGCTATTGGCTGCTGCAACAACAAGATTTGATGAAGATTTGAAATTTTTGCTTGAAGAGAGTAAAAATTTAAAAAATTATTACTTTACAAGCAGGCAAAAAATTATCAGTTGCTGATGAGAAATTTGAAAGTTCGCCAAGTAATAAAAAAATTTAAATGCAGCGTAGATTACAATCAAAAAGAGTTAAAAAGAAAACAAATGCGATCTCATAACACTGAAGATTAAATGTATTGGTTTGACTTTTAAAATATGATTTTACGTTAAACATTTTTAGGCAATATTTAAAAATATGTTTTTTTATATAAGCAGAATTTTAATTTATAAAAAATATTTCAGTGTTGAAGAATTGCTAAGCATATTTTACATTCTAAAATATTTTTCTTTTTAAATTTTTTATATATATAATCAGATTTATTTATGTAAATTAATACAAAAAGCACTAACAAATATTAAACATTTCTTTTTCAAATTATAAAGTTTATAAGAAAATAGTGTTCATTTTATTCAGGGTATTGAAATATGTATATTCTTTTATTTTCACAATTATATTAAACTTGATTTAGAATATAAAATTACAAAAATATTTTTAGATGGTTAACTTTGATTAAAGTTCAGGAATATACTATTATCAATTTGTAACTGTATTATCTGCATTTTTTACCAAAAATTTAAAAGGAACCTAATTTTGTAAAATGTTTTTAAAAACTGCCGCTAAATGTATAATTTAACTTGTAAAGATAATATTCTTGAAAAGAAACTTTTATATACTATGCATGTTCCCTTGGCATTATGTATGCTTATTGTTGTAAATATCATGTATTGAAATCATTACGTATAAACTTAAAACTAAAAATATTAATCTTCTATACAAGATATTTTTTCATGGGAAAATTAAAAAAATTTTTAATTTCAAAGTATGTTTTCCATTCATTGTACATTTTTAATTGTATTATTTGCAGTTTATAATTAAATTTACTGAAAAAGCAACTAATTTATCCATCGTTTTTAAAACTTTAATAAAATTTTTTTCACTTTTTATGGATTTATTTATAAAAAATAGATAAATAAAACTTATAAGAGAAATTGTTTGCATATTTAATAAATATTTATTTATCTATTTTTATAAACACAATTTTTGGTTTGTATAAGATTATATAGCTAAGCAATCTACAAAACGATTATTCTACATTTAGTATAAAAAAAAAATCAGTGGATTGTAGAGCTTTAACAATTCTTCATTTCCAAAACGTTTGATACTGTAGAACATTTGAAATACTGTTTCCAAATTGAGATAAATGTCCCCACAAAAGTACATGAACCCAAAAAAAAGGTATGCATGTTTATAATTTTATTGATAATATTTTTCATTGAGTAGTTTTTAGTTGCACATTGTTAATAAAGTTATGGATTGGTTATCCTGATTAAAAAACAAAAAATAATTCTTTTTATGCATCATTTATATATCAAGTTCTTCACATACTTTATATTTTTTATGAATTATTCTTACTAATGCTGAATAATAACTCTTAGTTTAATAAAATTTTTCCTAGAAGGTAAAAAATTGAAGCCTTATGAAAAATTTTTTTAAACAATATTTGAAGATAAAAACATGCGATATATCTGTATTTCATCCTTTTGGAAGAAAAAACTTAACATATATGAATTTTAAAGAAACAAAATTATTATGTTAAATAAAAAGTTTCATAGTCTCTTTAACATGGATTGTCCTTGGTTTTCATTTATCCAGGTGAGGGTCAGTGAAATTAACTTTATTTAAAGCTCAATGAAAAAATGTCATAAAATTTATGATGCATTAATAACATCCTTTTTTAAAATTATAAATCTCCATAAGATTTTTAATTGCTACTTTCATAAAATAAGTATCTGAATTTGCACAACAGATTTAGCATATTTTACAAAATCATTTTTATTAAAATAAACAGTTCACAAATACAGAGTAAATTTGAGTGGATTGAAGCGCCACACAGATATAATCATAGGTATTATACCTTATTTGAATATGCACAATATTAACATTCTTTAAGTTTAGTTTTTTTATGATAATCAGTTTTTAGTGATACTCAGTAAAATGACCATATATTTCTCATACTAATCTTTATTTTTAATCATTTGAAGTCAAGCTTTAAGCCTTGGCATATAGTTTTTAATGGAGAGAGAGCGGCTCCCTCATTGCAACATTAAAAAGCCATAAATAGAAAGTGTCATTCGCAAACATAGATCTGTGGTTATTGAGTACATTTACTCATTGAAGAGCATGTGGACTAGAGTCATCCCATGTTTTGAAAATCAAAGAGCTAGGGAAAACTATTTATCTGTAATCAATCCTCTTTTCAGTAACCTTCCGTGTGACACTCGGTTTGGAATGGGCATTCTTATTTCTTACCTGCCTTTTCTTTCTTCATATGCAGTAAACGTTTTTCAGAATTCATAAAACTTTTTTCATAAGCAACTCAATTTTGTGTTCCAGAATATTTTCATATTCTTGTTAGTTGTTTTATTTCTAAGGACTACTTTCTACTTCCATTCTTAAAATTAACTGAAAATGAAAGAGATAGAACTCTTGAGTTCTCAAAGAAAATTATTTCTGCAGAAGATACCCAGTGAGGATGTACTTGATGAAAAGATAAACTGTTTTCATTGATGGTGACAATGAATTGTAACAGTGATGAAAATAAAGAATCTGAATTGGAAGAAATATTTTTGTAAAGAAACAATGACTCATATAATTTTAATTAGAATTCTCACCTTCCTTTAAATACTTCAAAATATCATGCTAAATAAATTTCAATACATAAACATTTATTTCCTAAGCAGATACTTCGTATAAAATATTTCTTCACTTACTTTGTTATGTAATAATTATGTCAAAAGAGGCTTATGCTTGATTATGCATAGTATGTTTAATAAACATAGAAATTTACATATTTATAAAAAATAGTAGATTATCTATGAATAAATAATTGTTCTTATAATGCATAGAATTTACATTCACATTCAGAATGAATTAATAAACAAATTCTAACGAAAAGAAAAATTTAACAATAGTAAGTCGCTAAATCTTTAGAAAGGAAAAGATCATAAAAACGCAATACGCACACATCCATTGTTCTCATAATACAAAGAAATTATATTCACGATCATGATTAATAAATTAACTAATACTTTGCTGTATTTATAAAAATACTAAATCGATACATTTTTCTAATGGAAAACGGAATCTGTTGTGAAATCCGCCATGTTTAACAATGAGATAAATTCCCTAGCCTGAAAAATTTATCGCATTCTTTACATCGCCAAGTCACTGAATCATAGCCAAAGTCTTCTAAGAGCCGACGTTCCAGGCTCGGTCTCGAGACGCTAGTGATAGACAACCACGAACATAAACCTTAACTATAATTATTTAATCGATTAAACTGGGAATTTTATATTCATATTTAAAAACAGAATGGTTTTATGTTAGAGGTATACTGGCACGCAATTGCTTAAAATCTAGATCTGTTCATATTGTACTTATATTTAATGATGCATTTTAATTCTTCGAATTTGTGAATCGTAATATCTATCAATACGCAAAACTTAATAATTTTTTTAAGAAAAAGGTTTTGTTATTTCAAAGTAATCACATTTATTTGAAATAATTATTGATCATACATTTGTACTCATCACAATAAATATTTCGTATTATATCTTGAAAACAATTACATTTTTGTAAGTATAAAAGTCAACTAATTCACAAAACTCATTTATAAATTGGATTTATGTATATAAATAGCCTATCGAGTCAGGCCATTAGAGAAAATCTCACCCTATATTAATTTTAAAGAACAAATTCTGAGCTAGTAATTTATAAAATGCTGAGTTTCAATGTGTATCACATGTAAGGTATTTAATTATATTCATTATTTTGGATTAGTATTTTTACTTGAATGATTTTTTAATACTACTGTGATCTATTAACCCCTTGCCAGTGTCGCCCGAATTCAGTTCGGGCAATTATTGCGAGCAGTATTTGTGATGCCCGAACTCAGTTCGGGTAGAAGAAAAATTAACGTTTCTATTTTGTGAAGTCCGAGCTGAGTTCGTTTCCACTTTAGGATACTTAATTCCCTATTTTCCTAATAAATGGCACAAGTGGACCTAGTTTTTTACCAATTCCAATTTTGGTTCTGAAGGTAGTTCATGACTACAACACTATGGAATGTGATGTTATAAATTCGATCAACATCTAACAGACTTCCCGGTTGCTAGAAAAGGAGGTAAAAAATATAACTAGAAAATATTTTTCCATCTCCTACACCAGGCGTTATATAAATAACTTCTTTATTTTGCATACTTCAGCAGGAGGTGCGAAAAATATGAACTTCAGAAAATCAATTGTTGAACTCAATAAACCAAATGTTCAACTACCAGGACCAGGGCGTCCTAGTGTAAGCTTACTGCGCCTCACAGGTCGACACTTTCCAGAACACATCCCATTAATGGGGTAAAAAATCTTCTCCAACCAGGCAGTGTTTTATATGCTGTCGTAAAACCGATGAACAAGGGAAGAAAATAAGGCATGAGACAAGAGTTTATTGTAAACAGTGCAATTTATAGGCTTTTGAGCAGGTCCTTGTTTTGGTATATACCATACTGTAAAAGATTTGTAAAATTTATGTTTTGAAAATCATATTGTTGTGTTTTTATATTATACTAGTTATATTTAGCTTCAAAATTTCGTTTAATTTGCTCAATATGAATAACATGCATGCGTAATCAATGTTTTATGTGTATGTAAAAATTATATAGTAGTTATTGTATTTAAAACTTTATTTTTGTAATAAAAAAGCATTTTCTAACTCTTATAATAATATAAAGAAAAAAATTAAACAGTCAAAAAAAATTTTCCATTTTTGATCCATTTTTCTAAAATATATGTCACAGTTAAGGGGTTAATACTTGGCACAGAGTAAATTATTTATAAAAATGATTTTATCATTGTATAAGCAAAAGCAGTATCAGAATGGTTTGCTTTTCGATCTTCATTTCAACACTCATCTCCAGAATTGAATTCCTACTTCAGGTCCTGACTTTCCTGCAAATCCTGACTTCAATTTTCCAGTGTGTGCAAAAAAATATTTCACCAAAACGGATTATCTTAAAAAATTTTTTTTATCAGAGTTTACTTCCCAAAGTAATATAGTTTGAAAACTTTTTGTCAGTAAACATTGAGCTGAGTTTTTTTTTTTTTTTAAATTTGGCTTAACTTTGTGTACGTAAGGATTAATTCTAACACTGTGTGTAAACTTTCATGCCGCCGACCGATGGCTGATTGATTAGCGCTCCTGACTCCTGAGCTGTGGATCCTGGGTTTGAATCCCGGTTCGGGCATGGATGTTACTTTCTTTCTCTGTTCTCTCTGTGTATCTCTATTCTTTCTTCCGTGATGTTCTATGAATGTGGCCCACCCTATAAACGGGTTTGTGGTGGTATGGCGCGGGTAACGCTACTCGCCTCCGTGACTTGGTTCACAGGTGCCCGCTGGGTAACGACAAATGAGAAGCAATTTCTGGCCTTGTTGTGGCATAGGGTTCAACCCTCAAGTGCCCGCCGTTGGAAAAAGAAAAACTTTCATGCCACAGATTTAAAACTGAGTAGCTGTTAACATTTAATCCTCTAATTTTTCAGTCTTTTAATATATATATATATATATATATATATATATATATATATATATATATATATATATATATATATATATATATTATATGTATACACGCATTGAGTAAATGTTCTGAACAAGGGTAATAAAATAATATATTAATACACTTGTGAGCGTTATGATATTCTTTCAGAAGAAAGCAATATTCAGTAAGGCAGACGGAGCACTTAAAATATATACAATCGTGAATAATTTATAAACTCTCATGAAATTATAAATAATATATGAACACATGGCAATAAGTTAAGGGATTCTAGATGTTTAATTATTGATTTTGTGAATGATGGACAATAAATAATGGCAGTTTACGACGATTCAGATAATTCAATAAAATCTGGTTTGTAGCTTATGTTATTTTTGCACTCGAGAGCTAATCAGACAGGGACCTAAGGCTCAAAGTTGATTTTAAACCATTACAAACATCCAAATCCAAGTGGTGGGATTCAAACCTACGAACTGTTGAACTCAAGGTAAGAGCTCTAACCACTCGGCTCAGTAAAAAATCTAATGAAATGATTAATTAATAGCAACTTTATTTAATCCAAGTGGTGGGATTCGAACCTACGAACTGTTGAACTCAAGGTAAGAGCTCTAACCACTCGGCTCAGTAAAAAATCTAATGAAATGATTAATT
The DNA here is from genome assembly GCA_037975125.1 of Latrodectus hesperus. NCBI lineage: Eukaryota > Metazoa > Arthropoda > Arachnida > Araneae > Theridiidae > Latrodectus > Latrodectus hesperus. Next base: position 13,517 of record JAJQOW010001205.1, read on the forward strand.
AATAGAAACTTTATTTAGTTATTGGCCAAAACATATTTATCAACGCATATGTATTTCGGAAGTAACTAATTTTAAATTATGCTAATAATTTTAACAGATGAATTGTTTTTAAAAATAAAATTTTCTCAAGCTATTAAATTATAAATAGCTTGAGAAAATTCATTAAAATAATAGCTTAAGACATAATAGCTTAAGATAAATAATAGACATAATAGCTTAAGATAAATAGCTTAAGACATTAGGTAGTCAGCCAAGTCTTTGGCTGACTACCTAATGTCTTAAGCAGTGATTCTCTACCACTGAGCCACAGCACTTTTGTGGACCGCGAAAATTTAAAAATGTATATAGTTAAAATTTTAATGTTTTTTATAAGTAAAGTTTGCCTGAATTAAAGAATACATGCAAACAAAACTTATTTTTACAGTTAATCATATAATATATTTTTTTAATTAAGAACTGTTTTTATCTTCAATAATTGTGACCTTTCATAGAGCGGAATACTTGCCCACGTGAGGAAATTTCAATCTTTTACAATATGACAATTTTCTGCATCATATGTGTACATTCACTGCCAAAAATTAAGCACGGAGAGGTAAATATTAATTTCCGGAATACAATCAAAATTGAAGAGGATGCAAATCGCTACAGAGGTAGATGGATGTATGCAAATATGTTAGGTAACAGCCAATCGCGCTTACATGTCAAGAAATATGCAAAAAATGCAGTCTTATAAGATACCAGCTCTTTATGAAGAGCTACAGAAATTGATAGTAAAATTTCGTACAATTTGTTTTCAAGACATACGTATTTCTATGACTTCCAGAAGACGAATGGAAGATTCTGAGCACTGGCGTGCTGTGGGGCGCATTGAAGCAGGGCAGTCGATGTCAGATGTTGCTCTTTTCTTCGGCGTACATCATTCTGTAATATCACGTTTATGGAAACAATTCCAAACCACACAAACAGTTGTCCGAAGGCCCGTAGCCGGTCGCCTGCTGAAGGTCGATATGTTGCGATTTTCGCCAAGCGGAATCGCAGAGCGACCTTCCACACGTGTGACATCTATGGTTACAGCATCCATTGGTAAGGGCATATCTACACCTACTGTACGCCGAAGATTACATATGAGTAGACTGTACGCCCGGGTAGCTCGAGTTTGTGTTTGTCTATCCATCCAATCAAGAGGGACACGATTAAAGAGATGCCGGGAACATGTAATAGGACTGTGTCTGACTGGGGCAATGTCATATTTACTGATGAGTCAAGATTTCCTCTGGAGCCAGATGACAAGCGTATAAGGATATGGCGTGAACGAGAAACACGCAACCAGCCCCAAAACATCACGCATTCCGAGGTGGAAGCATTATGGTATGGGCAGGGATTTCATTAGGATACCAAACCAACCTGCACATCTTAAAACGGGGTTCTGATGCGGCTGTCCGGTATCGACATGAAGTCCTAGAACCCATGTGAGCTTGTACGCTGCATGAGTTGGCCCTGCTTTTATTTTAATGCACGATATCGCACGTTCCCATAGAGCTGACATCGTCGATGACTACCTGGAGAGTGAAGGGATAACGATTATGGCGTGGCTAGCACATTCACCCGACCTTAATCCCATTAATAATCATTGGGATGCTCTCGGCCGTGCTATATCTTCACGTTCCCCACCTCAAGCCACTCTTATTGAGCTGGAAACTGCTCTACAAGAAGAATGGCTATTGCTGCGGTGGTTGTCTACCTAATTGAAAGCATGGTAACAAGGTGTAAACTTTGTATACAGATGAGAGGGGCTCACACACACATACTCTATTACGGTCCTTTTTTTCATTTTATGCTGCTTATTTTCACTTTATACATAATTCTGTTTAAATCTCCAGTATGTCATTATCTGATAACTTACAAAAATTTAATATTGTTTTCATTTCTGTATATAATTATTGATTTCATTTTATGCATAAATATATATGCTACTTTCCAGCCGAATTTGTGTCAATCAAAGCAGTATTTGTTGATTTTTTTGCATTTTACATCTTCGTGCTTAATTTTTGGAAGTGAGTGTATGCAAATTCGGATTTTCAATATTAATCAACATTAAAACGAAAAGAAAACTAGACTGTTAGATGTAAAAATTATCCGAAAAAGAACAAAATGATGGTCATTTTTATGACTGAATATAAAAGAAATTATCAATGATTATCAAGTTAAAACTTATCATTAAATGCCTTCTTTTTATTATCTTGTATTAATTCTATTATAAAACATATTGTGTATGTGTTTTTGTAATACATATTACGTTACATTTTTACTTTACATTTAAAATAAGTTTGCAAACAACTTATAAATTATTTTTGTTTTGTGCGTCTTCCCTAATTGAAAATCATTGGATTACAGTTTTTAAGTATATCCCTTCATTTCGCGTCATTTAACAAGTACAAAATGACGAGGCCAACCCCTGAGTTCTTTCAAAAAGAATTCTTTACCCCTTTATGTCACTACCGAATTAGAGTACATAACACCCATATTTAATAGAAGTACACATATTCTTATATTGTGTGAGAGAAATAAAGACACCACAGCAAAGAAAAGTTTACTTTTATCTAAAAATAATACAATCTTTATAATTTTTTTGACATATTCAGTTCCTAAGATATTTAAAAATTTTAAAAAATGCATAGTTTCAATTTCTAATTAAAAAAAACAGTGAACATTCTACGGATAAAAATGTCGAATTTCTTTTATCTGTTTCATCAGAAAATATATATTTAGTTTTATAAGTTTAGCAATTAATATTCTTCCTTCTTTATATAATATTAGTATCCAAATATTTTAATCAAAAATCGCGAAAAATAATGGACATTTCGCTTATAGTTTCTATAAAGAATTTTTGAAGAACGTAAAATCTACTAGCTGAAACTAAAACAGTCTCTGGAAGTGTGAACTGAAACTGGAAGCTGAAACTGAAAGAATCTATGGGAACGAAGTTGCGGATCAGTTAGCCAAGGATGGAAGCCTACAGAATATCATTGGAGACTGCTTGTCGTCCTCAGAGCTGACCTCCAGAGTTAGGATGGCTATCAATGCTACTTTAAGGACTACCATTCCTACTCACGAATGGTACACATGCACACATTTTGGTTCCGCACTAGTGGGTAAACACAAGAGATGCAGCCAAACGGCTCTGACAAGATTACGAAGTGGCCGCCTGCTTGCTCAGAGACACGTCTCTGGTACCAAGGTCTACCCTCTCTGTCCCAAATGTCGAGTTGCTCAGGCCTCCCCATCTCATATTTTTCAGTTCACAGGGTGTGAGAGAGGGGACATGGAGTTGAGACCGGAGGTGATGCTTGAGAGACTATTTTTGGATTCATGGGGCTGGTGTGATGGTACCGTCACGCCAGTCGGGGATAAGCAACAACAATAACAAAACAATCTTTAATTGGACTGATCAGGCAGCTCGACATTGTTTCTTGATTGATATATTTCTAAGCAAAGAAGGGAGCAGTGGTGGTGAGGTGCGCTAGATTGCATGGATTTTACACACAAGGGATGAAATGCATTATATATATTTATTGTAAATTAGTGAACTTTAATAATAAATTGTGCAAATTAGTCAACAAATGTTTCGTAGGAATAAAAGCACCATTAAGGTCAGACGTCACCATATTTTTTTCCAACGGCGGGCACGCTTGGGTGACGAACCCTATGCCACAACAAGGCCAGAAACTGCTACTCATTTGTCGTTACCCAGCACACCTGAGAACCAAGTCACGGGGAGTAGCGTTACCCACGCCATACCACCACAAACCCATTTATAGTGTGGGCCACATTCATACTTCATCACAGAAGAAAGGACAGAGAAACACAAAGAGAATAGAGAAATAAGGTAGCATCCATGCCCGAACCAGGATTCGAACCCAGGACCCATAGCTCAGGAGTCGGGAACGCTAACCACTCAGCCATCGGTCGGCGACGTCACCATATATTTACATGAATTACTACAGAGCACTTTTCCTCCAGTACACTTAGTGTCAAGTCTTTCTTAGTTGCATTGATTACCTCAGCATATTTCTGTTGTCCTTAAAGTCGATCAACGAACTGACGCCAACGTTCAGATACTCATTGAATAAACTAATACTCGTTTCAGGAGTAAATATTTCTAATCTCCATTGAGATAAGCATATTAAAAAGAAAAGCTTGCCTGACGTCCAAACAATTACGTTATATAATATGATAAGATACAATTTAAAATTAAAATTTTTATTCATGTTTTGCTCGACTAAATTAGTTGTCTTTAAAACTTTTATATTTATTATTTATTGGAACATACAAAATCGATCATGTTTATATATTTCTTCCAAATATTGAAATCAATGATTTAACTTTCCAATTACTACATATCTCCGAATAGGTGTCTGGGAATGCTCAGAAATGTTTGAAGAAAATTAAAGGAAAGGTCTCAAAAAATAAAAATAAAAACGTGATACATTCATGACAAAAATATTTATGTCATGAATGTATCACGTTTCTTTCTAATACGCATATAATGAATTTTTTAATACGCATTTAATGAATAACAATAAATTTTCCGAATATTTAAGAAGGATATGACAAACACCACTTCAAGACAGTATGAACCTATTTACAGTATGAACTAATATTTTCATAGATAATGAATCGCATTAACATGTCACTTGTGAGGAAACCCAAAAAACACCCAAACATCCTCTTCTGAAAGATGTTGGCAACATCTTACCTTCTGTTGTTCCCATGGAATTGGGATCGAACTCCGAACCTTTCACTCCAAGAAATATATTCCACTATTGCATCATAGATAAAAGTCGAAACAGTCAAGTATAGTGTAATAAGCTTTTTAATATTTTTTACTTTCTGGATTATGGAGTGTTATTCATGTATTATTGGTATGTTAAAAACTCAATTACCGTTATACATGCAGAAAATAGTAGCACATTTGCTTTAAGCTGTTTAATAAATGCTGGGTTCGAACTTATAACCCTTCATTTTGAAGAAAGACGTAGAATATTGACCATTTGCGCTCCAGCTATTTTTTGACAAAATGAATTACACCAAAATATTATCAGTATGTTGAAGAAAAAATTCAAAAATTAAGTTATATCTGCTCATCAAGCAATCAATAAGAATATTTACACGGTAACTGGAATTTTAGAAGAAAAATATTTCAAATTCATATGACTGAATAAAACCTTAAATATACTTCGGCATTATTAATTCATCATATGACATTAAATCAAAATTTCTTGGTTGATTAAGTATTTTGGTACCAGAACTATTATTGGGTATGCTGAGCCTGCTCTTTTGCCATTAAAATTCATCGAATTTTACTTTATAACGTATAAAACACTGTTTTTTTTTAAAAAAAAAAGGATAGAAATAAAAACTAGCTGACTTATATAAGGTACTTTCACCAATATTGGTGGGAGCTTGGAAATTTGATTTTTATTAAATGTAAATTGTTCATTGTAAAATATAATTGGAATATAAGAGCATGTTTGCTTGAACACATAAGGTTACAATCAGAAAATAAATGTAGTTTGAGAGCAACATGCATGTTTTATACAGAAATATTCTTAAGAATTTTCTTGATATATATGGAGTGAAGTTTTGATTTCAATGAGATTGTGAAATGTTTACTTCAAATTTACTATTTTATTAACCTAATATAACTTACGCCGCCCAACTTGTCTAGGGGTCAGCGTGTCTGACTCGGATAGGGAGGTCCTGGGTTCGGGCATGGATGTACTTTCTCTCTCATCTATCCTGTCTTTGTCCTTTCCTTATATGAATGTGGAGTGAATGGTTGCCTACCCTATAAACGGGTCCCTATGGCATGTGTGTACTGAGAAAGTCGGACTCCACACCAAAATATGTAAAAGTTGAAAAAGCAGTTGAAAAAGTGGAGCAGTGAACCCCATATTGCCAGCCTAGCTGGCACACCACTACAACAACATTGGAATGATCTAATATGATTCACGTGTAACATTGCTGTATTGTAATGTTTTCCCAGACACAACTTCTTCATATAATGTTTGAAAAATTATTATTATTATAGTGAGTTGATTAAGGATAGATATTTTATATTTGCAAGATTAAAATAAATACATTGTTTTATTTTTCCATGTATCACAAAATGCATAAATATCTGTATTTCTTCCCACATGGAAAGCCGAGCTGGTAGCCGAATGGTTAGCGCTCTTGCCTTCGGTTCAACAGTTCGTGGGTTCGAATCCCACCTTGGGCATGGATGTTTGTAGTGGTTCGGAATCCACTTTAAGCCGTAGGTCCCGGTCTAATTAGCCCTCGTGTGCAAAAAATGACCGTTGAGCGACAAACAAGCTACCAAGCTATCCCACATGGAAAAATAAAATAATTATACGTTTGTAAATAATTGGTATGTATTCTAAGCAGTAAAGTATTTGAATTAAACATAATGTAGAAAATATAATCTTAGAGCAACATTACACTTAAAACTCACTTTAAAGTAGTTTTATTTAAGAATGAGCCGCCTACCCTGTGTAGTGGTCAGAGTGCCTGACTGCGGATAGGGAGGTCCTGGGTTCAAATCACAGTTCGGGCATGGATTTATTTCCTCTCTCTGTCTATCCTGTCTTTGTCCTATTTTTGTATGAATGGTTGCCTACCCTATAAACGGGTTCCTATGGCATGTGTGTACTGAGAAAGTCGGACTCCACACCTAAATATGGTTCAGTTGGAAAAGTGAAGCAGCGCACCCCATATTGCCAGCCTGGCTGGCACACGACAACACCAACTACCCAATTTGCCGTCCAACTTGTCTAGTGGTCAGGGTGTCTGACTGCGGATAGGGAGGTCCTGGGTTCAAATCCCAGTTCGTGCATGGATATACTTTCTCTCTCTATCTATCCTGTCTTTGTCCTTTCCTTCTATAAATGTGGAGTGAATGGTTGCCTACCCTATAAACGGGTTCCTATGGCATGTACGGGTTCCTATGGTGTACTGAAAAAGTCGGACTCCACACCAAAATATGGTTCAGTTGGAAAAGTGCAGCAGCGCACCCCGTATTGCCAGCCAGGCTGGCACACGACAACAAAAACAACAATACAACTTACCAAAGAATAAAAAGAAATTTTGTAGTGACACATTTTGTATCTTTTACTGTTAGAGAAATGTCAGCCATTATTTTGGTAGAATTTTTAGTAGCAATGTCAGTGTTGTATATTCATACCATCAATGAGCCCACAACTAGGGTTGTTCATAGTGCCATTATTCGTAAACACTTTAAAATATTTTTAATAAAATTGAATAGCTTATATCAAAGTATTATTGAAGATAAAAATACCACTTTTCGAATTTAAATGAGAAAATTTGCTTGGTATATAAATTTCTGTTTTAATGGTATTTAATATCGATAAATAACAGGCCTTTTCGGCTGTAAAAATTGCATTAAATTCATGGGATTTTGGTGAAAATGCTGCGCACTGGAAATAGGTTGCTGGAGCAATAAGTGGATAATTTTTCAATAATCTTTCTATTACAAAGTAGACATTATTTCTTCATTTAAATCATTGAATTAATGTATTTTTTAATGTCGTCAAATAAATTGAGTATGAAAACTTTTGACTTTCATCTTAAGGTTGGGAAGAATCTGGTATGAAAATCAAGTTATATAATCGGATATATTTTAGTCAGAACTTTCACATTTTCATGTCAACATATGATGGGAAATATTAAGGATATATGTCAACATAGCAAGACAGAACTTGAAGAATATTCAGTGAGATCTATAATAAGGCTTTAAAAATCGTATGAAAATAATATAATTAAATTTATTAATAAAAATAAGGCTGTAAATTCCCATAATTCCCATAGTTATTTTATTTATATATATTTATTTACATTAATCTGAATTCAGTGAAGAAATTTTAACAGCAAAAGTTTTACGTGTAAATTTTTTTCTTTTGTGATAGAAAAAAAAACTGTACAATATATTATGTAATATCGAATTGAAATTGAAATAGATATAAATGCAAATGGTTATAATTATATACATTAATTTTTCAAAAAAATTGATCAAAGTATCGATAAAACTTAAATTTTTGGAAAAGTATTTTTTGTATAAAAACTTTCTTTTGAATAATCTTCGGCATTTTAAAACAAAAACTAAGAAATATTCAGATACATGATGCGCATATTCTGCTATAAAAAATTTAAAAATAATTTTTCAGTATAATTTTATTTTTAAGTAATTTTCTGTATCATTTAGAACCGAAAGTTATAAATACATTTGCTAAGACTAAATACAATAAACTTTTAAGTATTACTTCATTGATTTCAAAGTAAAAAAAACAATTTTGAAATACGAAATCAATGTTCCTCAACCACACAATAAAATTCTCACAACAGCTTGAAATCAAGAATTACAAAATCTGTGATTATTGCTGAATTCACACATTTAGTGTAGTGGAAAAGTTAAAGATTTCCAGAGTTATTTTAAAACGGTACTGAAACAGACACTGGTGGGGGTTTCCATCTTATTTAATAATCTGATTTTACACAAATTTCTTGAAGATTTAGTTTAATTATATTTTATTCATTAAATAAAAAATTCAGCCTTCAGAAAATTAGTACTTTGGAATTTTATTAATTTTATCTAATTCTTAAACCAAAAATAGAAACAGGTATTTAGATAATATTAAGTAATGTAGATTTATTAGTAAGAATTACAAATGCTCAAAAATGCATCAGAAAATAGCTAACTACCAAATACACAAGCATTATTTAAAATAATAATAAAAATTTATATGGATAACTGCTTTTCTTAAGTAAAGGTCTGAACTACTCAGGAACTTTATTGAGTGAAGTTCAGCTATATCGTTGCATGAGCTCACGGGTCTGATTCCACATCAGGGACCCCGTGGAGTGATGCTCAAGTGTCGTTGCATGAGCTCACGGGTCTGATTCCACATCAGGGACCCCGTGGAGTGATGCTCAAGTGTCGTTGCATGAGCTCACGGATCTGATTTCACATCAGGGACCCCGTGGAGTAATGCTCAAGTTTCGCTGCATGAGCTCACGGGTCTGATTCCACATCAGGGACCCCGTGGAGTGATGCTCAATTATCGTTGCATGAGCTCACGGGTCCGATTCCACATCAGGGACCCCGTGGAGTGATGCTCAAGTGTCGTTGCATGAGCTCACGGGTCTGATTCCACATCACGGACCCCGTGGAGTGATGCTCAAGTGTCGTTGCATGAGCTCACGGGTCCGATTCCACATCAGGGACCCCGTGGAGTGATGCTCAAGTGTCGTTGCATGAGCTCACGGATCTGATTTCACATCAGGGACCCCGTGGAGTAATGCTCAAGTTTCGCTGCATGAGCTCACGGGTCTGATTCCACATCAGGGACCCCGTGGAGTGATGCTCAATTATCGTTGCATGAGCTCACGGGTCTGATTCCACATCAGGGACCCCGTGGAGTGATGCTCAAGTGTCGTTGCATGAGCTCACGGGTCTGATTCCACATCAGGGACCCCGTGGAGTGATGCTCAAGTGTCGTTGCATGAGCTCACGGGTCTGATTCCACATCAGGGACCCCGTGGAGTGAAGCTCAAGTACGTTGCATGAGCTCACGGGTCTGATTCCACATCAGGGACCCCGTGGAGTGATGCTCAAGTGTCGTTGCATGAGCTCACGGGTCTGATTCCACATCAGGGACCCCGTGGAGTGATGCTCAAGTGTCGTTGCATGAGCTCACGGGACTGATTCCACATCAGGGACCCCGTGGAGTGATGCTCAAGTGTCGTTGCATGAGCTCACGGGTCTGATTCCACATCAGGGACCCCGTGGAGTGATGCTCAAGTGTCGTTGCATGAGCTCACGGGTCTGATTCCACATCAGGGACCCCGTGGAGTGATGCTCAAGTGTCGTTGCATGAGCTCACGGGTCCGATTCCACATCAGGGACCACGTGGAGTGATGCTCAAGTGTCGTTGCATGAGCTCACGGGTCTGATTCCACATCAGGGACCCCGTGGAGTGATGCTCAAGTGTCGTTGCATGAGCTCACGGGTCCGATTCCACATCAGGGACCCCGTGGAGTGATGCTCAAGTGTCGTTGCATGAGCTCACGGGTCTGATTCCACATCAGGGACCCCGTGGAGTGATGCTCAAGTGTCGTTGCATGAGCTCACGGGTCTGATTCCACATCAGGGACCCCGTGGAGTGATGCTCAATTATCGTTGCATGAGCTCACGGGTCTGATTCCACATCAGGGACCCCGTGGAGTGATGCTCAAGTGTCGTTGCATGAGCTCACGGGTCTGATTCCACATCAGGGACCCCGTGGAGTGATGCTCAAGTGTCGTTGCATGAGCTCACGGGTCCGATTCCACATCAGGGACCCCGTGGAGTGATGCTCAAGTGTCGTTGCATGAGCTCACGGGTCTGATTCCACATCAGGGACCCCATGGAGTGATGCTCAAGTGTCGTTGCATGAGCTCACGGGTCCGATTCCACATCAGGGACCCCGTGGAGTGATGCTCAAGTGTCGTTGCATGAGCTCACGGGTCCGATTCCACATCAGGGACCCCGTGGAGTGATGCTCAAGTGTCGTTGCATGAGCTCACGGGTCCGATTCCACATCAGGGACCCCGTGGAGTGATACTCAAGTGTCGTTGCATGAGCTCACGGGTCTGATTCCACATCAGGGACCCCGTGGAGTGATGCTCAAGTGTCGTTGCATGAGCTCACGGGTCTGATTCCACATCAGGGACCCCGTGGAGTGATGCTCAATTATCGTTGCATGAGCTCACGGGTCTGATTCCACATCAGGGACCCCATGGAGTGATGCTCAAGTGTCGTTGCATGAGCTCACGGGTCTGATTCCACATCAAGGACCCCGTGGAGTGATGCTCAAGTGTCGTTGCATGAGCTCACGGGTCTGATTCCACATCAGGGACCCCGTGGAGTGATGCTCAAGTTCCGTTGCATGAGCTCACGGGTCTGATTCCACATCAGGGACCCCGTGGAGTGAAGCTCAAGTTTCGTTGCATGAGCTTACGGGTCTGATTCCACATCAGGGACCCCGTGGAGTGAGTTTCAAGAGTCGTTAAAAATATAAGATATCAAAAAAGTTAAAAATATAAGATATTATATTATTAATGAAATGAACTGAGAAAAAAAGCCTTGCTTATAAACCATAAAACAGAAAAGTTAAGTGCCTTTTAAATTTAATAAATTAATCAATTCTATTTTACTTATATTAAGTATGAGAAAAATATCTGTAAGAATCATAAATTCATTTGGAAAAAAATATGCCAATATAATTTATCTTGAATAAATTATTTACCACTTATTACAGCTAAAGTTCATTAAAATATATAATTAATAAATTATCTTTGAATAGAAGCTTGTCGAAAATTCCTATTTAAGCAAATGAGTTGCTTTATAGATTATCAAAATACGTCTCCAAAATAAAAATTCATTTCTAAAAAAAATTCTAACTGTAACTTAGCAATCTTGTTTTTCCAAAAAAGTTTTAAATCTCAATTACATCATTTTCCTAAGCTGAAAAGTAACATATTTTGTAAGCGAGTATAAAAAGTCAGCATTAAGTGACTTAGAAAAACATTTTCTGAATTTTTAATATCGAATCAAAACTAAACATGAGAAGATTTTCCACTCAATAATTTCCTCTTATGTTTGATTTAATAGTTATTCAGATATGCTTATTTAATATATATGAACAATTATATAGAATAAAGCACACACAAATCTCGAAACATGATTGAAATACATTCTTAAGATTATAAATTTAAGTTAAATAAGTTAAATTTGAAAATATATATGAGATTGTTAACCTATAAACGGTAATGCAAATCTGAATATTAATGATATTAGTTCTTATACCTGTAAAAATTTGTATAAAAGGCAAAAGTCATTTTTAGTACAAATAGAAATGCAGATACATAAAAAATATGGATATTTACACCATTAACTACTATCAATAAAAGACAACAAATAGTTTTGTTGTTGCTAATCCCAGAGATAATCCATTTCTAATACTAGACCAACTCCAAAAGTCAGGAAATCTAAAAACATAAGAGGCTTTGTAAAAGACTATTCCAAGTCAAAATTCAAGCATTTCAAGATATGCGCAGGCGAAGCCTATTCAGCTTTACATTATGTGCACAGACTTTCTGTCTTTTGACCCTGCACACACTTGAGGTCCTCAAGTTTGTGAAGGTCAAGTTTCGTTGCATGAGCTCACGGGTTCGATTCCACATCAGGGACCCCGTGGTTGGTTTGTTTGTTGCTCAACTGTAATTTTTTGCACACGAGGGTCAATTAGACCGGGACCTACGATTTAAAGTGGATTCCGAATCACTACAACATCCATGCCCAAGGTGGGATTCGAACCCACGAACTGTTGAACCGAAGGCAAGAGCGCTAAACATTCGGCTTCCAGCTCGGCAGGGACCCCGTAGAGTGAAGCGCAAGTGTCGTTGCATGAGCTCGCGTGTTTGATTTCACATCAGGAACATATATGAAATAAATAATTTTATATAATTAAGATTATCTAGTTTAAATGTTATTCATTTTGATAGTTTTTGAAACACTTTAGGTAATTGAAATAAAGTAAATATACATAAATTGTTGTTTACATGCTGCACACATGTAAATATAATAAGTGAAGTTTTTCATTTTAAAATCAATTACTTCTAATTACCGTTAAACATATTGAAATTGCAAATTAAAGCTCAAAATATAAGAAATTATATTATAAATGAAATGAACTGGAAAGCCTTGCTTATAAACAATGAAACAGAAAAGTTAAGTACGTTTTCAATGTGTAATAAATTAATCAATTATATTTTACTGAGATACTAAGTATGAGAAAAATATCTGCAAGAATGATAGCGAAATCACTTGGAAAAAATATGCAAAAAAATAATTGTGATCTTTGATTAAATTATTAACCACTGATTACAGGTAAAGTTAATTAAAATATATAATTAATAGATTATCTTTTAATGGAAGCTATTCGAAAATTCCCATGTAAGCAAATGAATTGTTTTATTGATTATCAAACACGTCTCCAAAATAAAAATTCAGTTTTAAAAGAGTTTCTAACTAAAAAAATTGGCGCAATCTCGCTTTTCTCTCTCTCAAAAAGTTTTACACCCATTAAATTATTTTCCGAAGCTGTAGAGTAACACATTTTGTAAGCGAGTACAAAAAGTCAATATATAAATGACTAAGAAAAATATTTATTTTATATTAATGTTCGAAATTGAATTTTAATTTCCAATCAAAATTAAACACGAGTGATTTTTCCCTCAATTAATTCCTCTTATGTTTTATTTAATAGTTATCCAGAAAAAGTGCTTATTTACTATATATGAACAATTAATTATATAGCACAAGGCACACAAACACATCATTTCCAAAAATAATTGAAATACATTCTTAACTTTCTAAATTTATGGTAAATTAAATTAATTAAAATTTGAAAATATTAGACTACTATAAATGGTGATTCAAATCTGAATATTAAAGATATCAGTTTGGAGAACAGTAAAAAAGCAAAACTTTTTTTTAATACAATTATAAATCAGGTACATAAAAAGAAATCTGTATATTTATTCCATCAGTTACTATCAATAAAAGACAAAATTTATTTCTGAGTTTTCTCAAAAATTCTAAATACGGCAAAATTCTACTTCTAGATCATTGAAAAGTTAGTTTTTTTAATAAAAATCTTTGTAAGTACTTTAAAAAATTAATTCTTAACTGATATATGGGAATATTTCACTAATACACAAAAAATGACGATTACAATATTTATTTAAACTTAAGTGGTTAGACATAAGATTTCAAATTAAAATGGAAATTGTTTATTAAATAAAAAAATTTCAAAATATTTTTCACTAATTCATATTGAATGTCTAAAAATTGACATCTTAAGAAAAAAAGTAGAAGTTATTGGAAGAATGCTGCAAAAATATAAGAATCATAATTTCACAAAAACTAATTATCAATTATATCTTAATCAGAAACTTCTAGTGACCATTTCAAATTTTCTAGATCAAAAATTTAGAAATAAAAAGCTTTGTGGAACTAGTTCCGCAAAGCTTTATTGCCCTATCTATTGGTGAACGCGGCGAATTTTTTTCGTCGCCAAGATATGAGCGCGTTTATTAACACGGGAAATTTCCCGAAGTTCGATCGAAAAGTAAGCATTTTAGAAAATTTATAAAGGAAATAAATATAAATAATGGACTTACTTGATATGCCGATTGGTATATTTATTTCGACAGTTTGTTCGTTTGTCACCAGTGTCACATTTCAGTAAAAATAATTATCAAATTTTATAAAAAAAGAAAAAAAGAAAAAAAACATGCAAAAAATGTTTTTCTAAATATATAACACTTTATAAAATTTAAAAAAAGCATGCAAAAACTATTTTTTCAAATATATACAATTTTTAAAATTAAAAAAAGAGTACGAAAAATATGTTTTTAAATATATACATCTTTTATAAGTAAATAAAAATGAAACACGAATACAATAAAAAAATACATGTATGCAATAGACTTTAAATAAAATAATTACACCTTCTGCGAAATTTGGTACTCATCCTAATTAATTCCCGAAACGATTTCAATAAATTTGTTGAAATTTCTCAACACTATGAACATGAGACATGGAAATATAACAATAAATTAACAAAAATGTATAAGATAATAATAGATTAACAAAACGAAATTGGGAAAAAACAACAGTTTACGATTTTAAAATTAAATATATGATATAAAAGAAAATATATGAATAAATAAAAATATAATAAATAAACCAAATAAAAAGATAGATATAATTAATAAATAATGTAGAATAAATTGGGAAAAAAGAACAGTTTACGATTTTAAAAATATAAAAGAAAATAAATGAATATATATATAATAAACAAAATAAAAAGATGGATATAATTAATAAATAATGTAAAAGAAATTGTAAAAAAGAAAAATTTACGATGTCTGTGGACGCTGGCGCCAACGAAACACAACTGAGGTCAACTAGCTTCTAATTGAAACGTAGAACAAAGAAAGTTAGAACAAAGAAACTCGAAGTGAAACTAAAAAAGCTGTTGCCACTGAAAAAAAGCACATAAATAACGTATAAATTATGTAAAACACGACAAAAACGAAATCTGGCAACCAAAAAATAAAAAATGGTGACAAAAACTGAATTTGGCAACACTACAATAAAAACAAAAACTGAAATGGGTAACACTACGATCAAAACAAAGGGCGCCAGATTTGGCGAGAAATCATATAGATGGGGATACTTAACTTATACCAAAAAAAAAAAAACATGCAAAATAATTTAACTTTTATTTTTGAAACAAAAATAATACTTATTTTGCCTTTTAAATTGTACAATGAAATTTTCACTAAATTACAAAATTAACTTAAAATTAATTTTTAAAACTAAGCAGATTATACTTAAGAACGATGATATAATTACTGAGAAATTACCCTTATTGATAGATGCAAACAACTAAAAAATTATTTTATTTTTTATGCATTTTTCATTCGTTTGAATTTCTGTTTTGCATTTGTATAAGCCATTTAATAAATAATTGATATAGTTTTTAATGATTAATAAAAACCGTAAATAAAAATAACGGACCGATTATTTATTTCTTAGACCACATCTAGCATCTATATCGAATTAGTGTTAAAGACAGGTTCTTTACTCTTATTTTATAGCTCCATACCGATTATTAATGAAATAAGTTTGATGAGCAAAAAAAAATCGTTGATTAAAGAGATGTTTAATGATCGGAATATTTAATTTCATTTATAGTTCGATTTTTTATGCATATAATTAAATAAATATGAAAATTAATTGCGATGAACTAATATAATAATTTAAACTATCAACTTAATATAATATTCTCAAAATTTCCATTTAACTTATTTAGGACCAAATATTTAATAAAATTGTTAATTGTAATAAAAAATTGAATATGTTACGAACTAGAAAATAATATTTCAAATTAATAATTTATTCATTTGCTTATTTTTATGTCTATTATTCATTTAGTTTCTTACGGTATTTAACATTCGAATTCTATCAACTAAAAAAATGGAATGATAACAAAATAAACAAAATTATAAAAAATGTAAACTGGACACAATTATGTAACATACGAAAACAGTAAAAGTATTTAAAAACTTTTAGCATTGTACATACTTTATTATACAATAATTATCACTAAAATAAAAAGGATTGTCTTCTCTAAAAGTTAAGAAAAGAGCTTTAGTAAGTTGTGTTGTAAATTATAGATTATAGATGTGATGAAATTTTAGCATATCAGTAAATAAAACTCAATTATTAGTATTTAAGATTACAACACAATTAGTAACGAAACCACAGTTTTTGTAATTAACTGTAAAAGATTTGGAAAAAAATATTTAATTTCTAAGTAAGGAACGGCATTTTTACTTACGAAGCTCAGTCTGACGAAATAACATTCGCTTAAAAATCTCAATTTCAGATGAACAGCGTCCACGGAAGAAATGGGGAAAACTATCAAACAACTGCTTCCGCGCATTCGTGCAGTTAATCCTTCATTCTTCACAGCAGCCAATGAAAAGCTGTAAAAAAATGCTGATTTTGTCATTAGCTTTGTATTCAATGTTTGGATGATAAAACGTTGTCTTTAGGCATAATGTATTTTTATACTAATTTAAAACTGAAAACAAAGGAGAATCGCGTTTTGAGTTAAAATATTAAGTCAGACAATAAATGAAAAAAAAATATATTTCGTAATAAATAATGCAACACAGAATATTTTACAATAATGAACAATAATGACATTACAATAATGGAAAAAAAATATTGTATTTTACTTTAAAATTTAAATTTCTTCATTTTTTACACTAAACGCTGCTTTAAAAATTACAGGATGGTATTGATACAAGTAGCTTATATTGCATTTTATCATATTTTAGGAATAAAAAGTTATTTTACACTTGATAGCTTTCGCTGCAACAATTATGTAAATTTCCAATACCTTTCAATGAAAATTTTTATAGAAAAAAATAGTCATTTGGAAAACTAATCCTTAAATAATTAAAAATGCATCGTTTTTATATGAAATGGAATTTGGATTTAAAGCAATTTTCTTAAATTCTCAGTGTCTATCATTATAAATATTTAATTTTTCCGATCATGGTAAATTAGTGTTGCTCAGTAAAATGCTTATGACGATATAACAGTCAGTAGTTTTGCAACCAGAAGCAATCAATAGCTCAATGCCGATTTTCCAACACAACAAAAGCTGAAGATGAAAGTTTATATGAACAGTGATGACCCCCTGATGTGTAACTAATAGTAACATAAAAATGATGTGTAACGTAATTTTTTCAGTTTAACAATATATTTCTTTATCGCAGAAGTTATGGAAACAAATGATTTAAACAATCATTCGACAAAAAATATATTTTTTAATTTTATGATTTAATAGGTTATAAATTGTTAATAACTTTCCAAATTGTTTGTAGAAAAATAATTTTCTTTGCTAAGCGTTAGTTCGCAAAAGAAAGAGATTTTTTATTACTAAACACTTGGCAAAGTTAAATCGAAAGCTAAGACTAAATTGTTCTCAAATAGAGATACATTAAAAAATACTGATACAAAAAATAACAAGGCATACTTTTTTGCAATCTGACTACATCTTAGTGTTAAAAATTTCGTTGTTCTCTTTTTTTTGTTTCCAAATTTTAACCATATGTTATAATCCCGAAAGAAATTAACATTAAAGAAATTTAGAGTTATTAAAAAATTAGATTAAGATAATTGCATACACTCATGCGAGTATCTACAATGTAAATTCATAAATTTAATCCTTTTTCGCACTTATAAAGTTCTATATTTATAAATTGAAGATATGATAAGCCATCTGAGCCAGCAGGTAAAAGTGTGTCCGAACCACTGAAAATATCCATTTCAAATTTAAAGGCAGGCTCAATAATCGCTGAATAAAATAACGCCAATTATTTAACTAACGTTCATCATTGCAATCTTCTGGATTACGGTATAAACGTTTATATATATATATATATATATATATATATATATATATATATATATATATATATATATATATATATATATATATATACCATTTAATAACTGCTGGTTACTTTTGTTCTGGGTTTCAATTTATAAATATATTTAAAACAATGAAAATAAATATCAATTAGTATTAGAAAGTAAAATTTTTCAAAATAGTTCTTCCTTTAAAGTATGAAATTATTACTCAAAAAGGAATGCTATTATTATGTATTATTATAATGCCATTATTAACAAAGAAGTAATATTTTCACCTAACATAAAATTAGAGAGTGTTAGTTTCACACTGAACAAAGGAGAAAAACGCATGATAGAATAGTTAAATTGCAAATATAAGGTGGCCCTTTAAAAAATAAATATACAATATAAAGATTATGTGAATTTTTTATTATAACCCTAGTGCTAGTTGAAAATTAATTATAAAATTATGGAGTTTCTCTGACTTCGTTTTATATAAATGGTAACAGTCTGTCGGTTTGAAGTATTTTTTTTCATTTGAACTGGTGTTGAAAAAATCATAGAATAAACACTTTAAACGTGGAATAAACACTGATTTCTTTCATTCGTTGCAGAAAAATGAAAACTTAATCATTTTTAAACTAAAAAGTTGTAATTGTCAACATATGTTAAGTATTACATGAATGGAAGTATTTGGGGATGGACAAGCAAATATTTTAAATGAATCATTTATGAGAACTCCTATGTTTATTAAAATAATTGTGTCTGGAAAGTAAGTGTTTATATTTCACATGATTCAAAAGAAAAATACTAATCAGCATTAGTAGCGGATGCAAACTTATTAAATTAATCACTTTACTACTGAAATTGCAATATCAACACACACGACGCCTTTTATCCCTTTTTAATTGATTACGTCAGATCATTGTATTATAGGATTATGCAAGAAAGGAAAATTATAACCTGTCATGCAACGCTCAACAATAACAAGCTGTTAAAGATATTTTCTTGGCGATATACAAAATGTATAGTTGCATTTATTAGATGCATTAAAAATGTCGAACTATTTCCAGACCCCCAACTGACTTTTTTAAGCAAATTCCTGAACTTGCTATAATTTTTATAAGTTACACAAACAACACAATTCTGATAAAATATTTTACTACTATGTAAATCACAAAATTAGCATTGATATTTCAAGATGCAATAGAATGATTAATGTTTGGATTTTTAAATAAAAGAACGCTATTTCTACGGAAAATATTTTGAATCATAAATCTATTGAAACAAACTAAAACAGAGGAAACTATATTTCTTGATAAAGAGCAATTTATAACTAATAATTGGGATTTTGACAGTACAACTTATAAATGCTTTTCTTAATTCAATCAAGAACTATGTATTACTATTAATGATAGTAGTCTAATGCTTCTAATTTTTGTTCACATATACAGCATACATACGAGAAATATGATCACATTGATTTAAAATCTAAAAATAAAATAACAAGAAATGAGATATCGCGGTGAATATATGGTAAAATTCAGTGAAATATATAAACGTAATTATTACCATACAAAAATATAAACAAAAAGAAAAAAATCTATTTTTCATTTATCTTCCAGCAATATCATGAATTTTTGTAAGAAAAGATAAACCTACGTAAATAGAAAGTAATTAATTAAAAATATATTAGAATAATATCCAATCCTGCTTATGATCGTATTTATCTTTGACTTATTAATTATTGTGTATTATTATCATTATTTAGATGTACCTCCATAGAGTAGGTAGCATAGTTTCTAAAAGCTGTTGTTAAGTTTATATTACATATATATAAAATAAAGTGGGATTGGGTATAAGTATGATATACGCAACCACAAATACCCTAGAGATTTCTCGCCAAATCTGCCTTCCTTTGTTTTAATTACAGTGTTTCTGATTTTCCTTTTGTTGTTAACAATTTGAATTTTGGTTATTTGTTTTTGGATTTTTTGGTTGTTTTTGCCAGGTTTGATTTTTTTTTCGTGTCTTATGCCATTTTTGTGTACTATATACGGGTTTTATTAAGTAGTAACAGAGCGTTAGAATTGTTTGGCGATGAACGAAACTCGCAAAATTCATCAATGGGGAATCGTCAATATCCGTCAGATAACGTTTTATCTGCGTCACAGTGTATTGAGAAGGCGCTACAAATCCGACGTCTTCGACGCAGCAAACAAGGCGATGTTCATCATTGAATGTCTGAGAATAGTGTCGAAGTTCATTTTGTGAACAAAATGATTTCTTATATAAAGACCAAACCAGCGGCTTAAGAAGCCGTTTTCCATTGATTAAAACCTTTAAAATGTTGTCAATAGAATAGAAGAAATAGCAAAATGAAAAAGACTAGACA
The DNA here is from genome assembly GCA_037975125.1 of Latrodectus hesperus. Taxonomy (NCBI): domain Eukaryota; kingdom Metazoa; phylum Arthropoda; class Arachnida; order Araneae; family Theridiidae; genus Latrodectus; species Latrodectus hesperus. Next base: position 34,027 of record JAJQOW010001205.1, read on the forward strand.
AACATCCGCTTTATGGTAAGCTTAAATCAGCTAGGACGATTTAAATTTTTAAAAATTTCATTAATGGAATTCTGAATTAATAATTGTGATATTTGTAAAAACGAAACGACAACATTATTTTTTTACTCATCCACTGCATATTTGCTTTCCTGGTGGAATTTCATATACAGTGGACAATAATTTTATAAGACAACGATGACTTATGTGCAATAATTTAGCTTAACTCTTTTAAAGTATCTTAAAACATTAAAATTGCTTTTAAAATTTAATTTCATTATTTTAAATTATAAATGCGCGATTTCTAGTATATCTTAAATACAATATATCTCACTTTAACATATGTACAAGTACACTACTGGCCATTAAAATTGCTACACCACGAAGGAATGCAAATAACAGAACGATATTTATTGGACACATACATTATAGTGGAAAGAACAAGTGATTATATTTACAGGAAATTAGGATGTATAAATGTTGAGAAACCAGTACCCAGAGCAGCCACCTCTGGTTGCAATAACAGCATTTATCCGCCTAGGCATGGAGTCAAACAGAGATTGTATGGCATGTACGGGGATCTCAGTCCATGCAGCTTCAACACTATGCCATAGTTCATCGACAGTAGTGGATGGTGAGTGATGGCGTGCCAATCACTCGGCAACCATTGACCACACGTTCTCAATTGGTGACAGATCAGGAGAACGTGCTGGCCAGGGTAACAGTCGAACCTGTTCTGTATCAAGGAAGTTCAGAACAGTACGGGCAACATGTGGTCGTGCATTATCCTGTTGAAACAAAGCATTAGGGAGGCCTCGAATATAGGGCAGAGGCACGCGCCTTAACACATCGGAAATGTAACGGTTGCTCTTCAAAGTGCCGGTAATGCGAACAAGAGGTGATCGAGACGTGTATCCAATGGCACCCCATACCATCACTCCAGCAGATGGGACAGTACGGCGATGTCCAATGCAAGCTGGCAATACGCGTTCTCCACGATGCCTCCAAACACAGATGCGGCGATCATGGTCCTGTACACAGAACCGAGATTCATCTGTAAAGATGACGTGATGCCATTCCCACGTCCAGGTTCGTCGCTGATCACACCATTGAAGGCATTCCTGTCTGTGACGCAGTGTCAATGGTAGCCGAAGCCATGGTCGCCGTGCAGACAATCCATGCTGCTGCAAACGTCGTCGAACTGTTCGAGAAGAAACTTGTTGTCTTGCAAATGACTCCCTTTCTCGACTTAGAATTCGTGACGTGGCTATACGATCCCTTGTGACCATGCGGATAAGATGTCTGTCTTCACTACTGTTAGTGATGGGGGTCGCTGAGATCCTGCATGACGTTTCGTATGATTGTCCTGAACCCATCGATTCCATATTCCGCTAAAAGTCATGGGGTCTCGACCGACGCGAGCAGCAATCTTGCGGTACGATAAACCGCAATCCCGGTACGCTATAATCCTTCCTCGATCAAAGTCAGATACGTGCTGATAGGCATTTCTTCTTCTTACACGAGGCATTACAACAACTTTCTTTGCTGAAAACAACGTTGAAACGGAAATTGAGTATGAGAAAACTGCTGTCAAATCTCTGGTTTTATACACATTGTAGATGTCGCTACTGTCGCCTGCTTTGTATGAATGCGCTGAAAATCTAATCATTTGCTAATCACATCAAGTTCTACCTGTCATGCACATTTCACGTGTGTGGTGTGCCGCTTTCCTGGTGTAGCAATTTTAATGGCCAGTAGTGTACATATGCCGAACAACTTGTCTAGTGGTCAGCGTGCCTGACTACCGATAAGGAGGTCCTGGGTTGGAATCCCGAATCAGGCATGGATGTACTTTCTCTCTCTATCTATCTTGTCTTTGTCCTTTCCTTGTGTGAATGGTTGCCTACCCTATAAACGGGTTCCTATGGCATGTGTGTGGAGCAAAGTTGTACTTTCGCCTTCATGGTGCTCTGATTAAAAACGAAAGACGCTCCCTATCGACTTAATTCACATAGCTATGGCTTGCTTGTCCAAGTGTAATTAGTAAACAAGAACATATAGATTCACATTTAACTATATTTTATGTTAGTTATGGAGCAAATTAGTTAAATTTAATTGTTCTATTAGTTCAGTTAACCAACTGTAATATATAATATCGAATTTTTTGTGTGTGTTTGAAAAAATTATAACTTATGCCGTTTGTGTTCAGAAATGAAAAATATCATTAGCGCATTCACACTTTCTCAGATATATAACTATTTTTCTTTGTGAGTAAGAATAAGAATTTTCAAAAGTTTTAAATATCGGTAACATTTCGCATACTACTTTGAAAATTCAGGCTCAAACACGTTATTATTTACATTATATTAAAGATAACAATGAATTTTATAATTTGAGACAAAATATGAATTTTAGTAATTAGATAAAGTCAAAACCATATCAGAATTTATTTATAGAAATAACTCTATAAATCTTTTGGAACAACTTTATGGCATCTTTAATAGAAAAATCCATTCATTTCATTGTCCAAAAACACATCTAGAACTATTTTTTATGTATGTATATTTTAAATAACATTATTTAATTCCAAAGGATATCTTTTGTATTCTCTGAAAAACTTGTTGCGAGTCTTAAATGGTTTCATCGGGTATAACTGAGGTGAATGTGGTATGCATTTTAAGATATTTATCAGTTGGATATAATAACTTATAAAGCCAAAATGTAATCTAAAAATGATATAATATATTTTTAAATGCAATTAATTTTACGCTTACTCTTATTGAAAAGGATAAATAATTCTGTGCCTTAACCTCATAAAAAAGGGATCAAAACATTATTACTGCTTCGTGTATTATTAATTCTATATTTTTATAGCACACTACAGTTCTTCTTCTTAGAGTTGGGTTTGTATGTTATTGGGCACCTCTGCTTTTATCAGCATTTTGTACTATTAACTCCAAACCCAATGTTTCCTAGTTCCAGTTGCTAGGGTCACCCACTTTATTAATAAGGTCCGATAACCCTTTAATGCAGTCTAGGTGTAACTCTCTAGTATGGATGATGCCTAAAGAAGTTCATCTAGGGAGGGCAAGAGCCTCACATTTGTAAATGATATGCTTGGCCATTTCCTCTTGCGTATGACATTTCCTGCAGATAGGGTCTTGCTGAAACAGTCCCATTTTACGGAGGTGTTTTCTGAAATAGTAGTACCCAGTTATGAAGCTTACGATTAAACGTATCTTCTGCCTAGAGCATCTTAGAATTTCAAAGGCAATCCTCGCTGATGATCCACAGATCATCTGGTCAGAGAGTCAGTCATGCTAGCGATAGCTTCCTGACTTTCACCAAAAGAAGATGGTTTGGAGATCATTTCTACCTCCTGTGAAGGATTCATTGCTACCCCTTCACTAGATTGCCTCTGAGTTCCCTTGTCTTTTTCAGCAAGGTCTACTTCAGAGGCTTCACCTGCAAATGCAGAAAGGTTAGTTGTTTCTTGTGTCTTTTCAGCCACAAGATAACAATTAATAAGCTCAGGTAATATGACAGTCCACCCAGCATTGCCTAAGTTACTGGGCAAGACAAAATAGCTCTAGAAGTTCGCCATGCAACTAGAGGCTCCGTTAGGACACCATTACCGCGGTGCTAAATAGCCCTAGGCACGGGTCGCATAACATCAGGGTTTACGAGAGCTGGTTCGCGGCCTCTGATTCTATATTCAAGGCTATCCTGTCATTCCTACAGGACGTTCGGCGATCCACCACCTGCCGACGCGCCTGATAGCTGCTCAGGCCCCAGGACACACTACAGTTACAAAAGTAACCTGTTAAATGTATGTATGAAAATCATACACGGTTTTTAATCATAAATTGGCTAATATTGATGAAGCGACGGAGAGCTTATAACTAATGTGTTATATTATTGACATTATTAAATTGTGTATGTTATAAAATACAGGGAATAAAAATGTGTCTCACATTTAATTTGATAATAATATAACTCAAATATAAACATAGAAAAACAACCTATTTTAAATAAAGATATTTTGCTTTGAATGCACGATTAATTTTTAAATTTAATTTTCTATAATAAAACTAACTCGAAATGCATTATCAAATCTAACTCTAAAACCAGAGAATTCAGTATTAATATTTATAATCCAGAGATAACAAATATTAATATTATTGAGTCTGTTTTGAAATTTTTTGATTCATTTGAGAATAAAAAATTTCATTTACAAATTCAGAAATATTAGTGCAAGCTGTTGGTAATATTTGTTACAATCTATACATTGCAAATAAATTAGTAATATGAAACGCAAATGTCACAACGGAGCATAAGAATTAAGTATTAGAAAAATAAGCATATTTTATTTGTACAGTTTATTATTTCCAAATTGTCGCCCATCTTGTCTAGTGGTCAGTGTGCCTGACTGCGGATTAGGAGGTCCTGGGTTCGAATCCCGGTTCGGTCATGGATGTACTTTTTCTCTCTATGTATCCTGTCTTTGTCCCTTCCTTGTATGAATGAGGTGTGAATGGTTGCCTACCCTATAAACGGGTTCCAATGGCATGTGTGTACTGAAGAAGTCGGACTCCATACCAAATATGGTTCAGATGGAAAAGTGGAGCAGCGCACCCCATATTGCCAGCCTAGCTGGCACACGACAACAACAATCATAAATGAAAACGATTCCAATCGCTAAAAGTAATGGTGAAACCGTGATTTTTGTCTCATTTAATCTTGAACATCAGTAAATATTATATTTCGCATCTCAGATTCCTTATTTCCAACTGCAGGAATTAACGGACGCAGGCTAAAGCATGATCAATTCCCACCCCCTTCCTTATTATAGGATGTTCGGGTACTTTTGGTCTGCGAATGTATCTCTCAACTGTCGTTAACTTTTTAAACTACGATTAGATCTATTAAGCTACTATAATTTTAAATATTTTTCTGTTAAAAGGAAATATATTTGTTATATACGTCTAATTTTCCTCCGCGTCATAATCAAATTAATCTATCTCACCAGCAACCACTAAGAAAACAATTCGAGAACGAGAGTCAATTGTGTCTTTGATTTCATAATGAAACATCTTCTATAATAATGATATTTCGAAAAACATAATGAATGAATCATTAGACAAGTATATGAATTTAGTATTTGAAAAACAAAATATTATTATTGTATAAATAAATTATATTTTGCTAATTCATAACTTGATCTCAACATTATTTTTTGCTTCCATGAACTTTTTATTGTTAACGTTTTGTGCTTCAATAAATTTCAAATATTGAAGTATGCATAATTGTGAGTTACAATTTATCAAGTTATTAAAAGCAATCCTCGGTTAATTGAAATAAGTACTTTTGTAAACAGAATAGAAAGTTAAAAAAAAGTTATGAAAATTCACAATTTTAATTAATCATATGTAAGGAAAAAAGTGAAAATTTTTTTGAAAATTTACATACATGACACATATAATATAACAATATAAAACGTAAGAAGGTACTTTTTTTCTTAAACACTATGTTGGATAAAGCTACATAATAAAACTTAGTAAATATATTAAACTTGCGTAAAAATTATCTACAATGAAAAATGTATATTGAATTTTGAAATGGAAATTTGGAGAAATTTATTGGAATTATTTTTTCTTGTATTATATTAGACAACTTAACCATATACTATCATCGTTTTTTAGTTTTCTTAATATGAACAAAGGCTTACAATTATTCAGCAAAAGTATATAATTTTTCAAAAGAATCTATAAGCTTACGTTTCAAAATTACTATGCAAATACGTTTTTGTCATCGGTATTGTTAGCAACAAATTGTAATATTACTTATAAAATGAGTGGCCACTAGATGGCAGTGTTTAAGAGGTCATGTTAAGAGGTGTGTAGAGGTAATTGAGAAGAGAGATTGTACGAAGGAGCTCACTATGAAGGAGCTAGCTAAAAGATGTCTGTAAATATTCTGTAAATAAATCTTTAAATATTAGTAAATTTATAAGAACTTCTTCCTTCCCCTCCTAAGCTACTGACTCGTCATCTGACAAATAGAATGAAACCGATAACAAATCAGAAGAGGGATATAACTCGCGACGCTTTCGGAATTGAGGTAGGCGAATTTTAATTGTTTCGTTTCGAAATGTATATTAACGTATTAAGTAACGTTTTATAAAGTAGTAAACGATATTTAAGAATTTTGAGTATAAGTATTAAGTATTTTCTTAATTTCGTTTGCAAAAAGTAATTTCGTTTTTAAAGAAACAATTATTTTCGTTTTGGGTGAAGTAAAAGTAATTTCGTTATTGATAAAGTATTTTTTATGTATAAAGTAATTAAGTATTATAATTTGTAAAGTATGGCTTTTTGGGGGAAGGCTAAAAAGTAGATTTAATAGAATTAGCAACAGAATTAGGTCTCTCCGTACCGGAAGATGCTAAAATAATTGATTTAAAACGTATTATAACGGAATCAAAGACATATGATGAAGAGTTTAGTAAGAGCTTATTAAGTAGGATTACCGAAGATCGAATTGCATCTGAAATAGCCGCCAAAACGTTGGCTGACCGTGCACATGAACTTGAACGTTTGCGTATCGAAAATAGAGTTCAAAATGTAAATATTTCAGATATAAGTAGCAACGATGAAAGTAGAAACGTACACATAGATTTTCGAAAGTTAATGCACGAATATAAAATTAAAGATGGGGATATAAATTTTTATTTAGTTTTATTTGAACGGCAGGCAAGACGAATTGGGTTGAATGAAGAGTATTGGGTGTCACAATTATTGGGACTGCTCCCATATGAAATTACGCAACTTATAGCGCGTGAAGACGAAGATAATGCAAATAATTATAAATATGAAAAATCTTTATTGCTTAAAAGATATAAGTTAAGTGCTGATAAGTTTAGATTAAAATTTTTAAATCATGTTAAAAATGCAGAAAGTACATGGAAGGATTATTCATTCGAATTACAAAATTATTTTGAGGAATGGATAACGGGACTCGAGATTTCAGATTTTAATAGTTTAAAAAATTTAATTATTACTGAACAATTAAAGAAACAAGTAAATTCAACAACTCGGGAACATTTTATAGATGAATGGCCTAAAATTAATTCTCCAGACCAGTTAGCCGATAAATTGGATAATTATGATAATGTTCGATCTATTAACAGTTTTAAATTAAGAAACTCATCGAATTATAATTCTCGTAATGGTAAATTTCAGGTAGAAAAGAAATCATTTCCGTTTAGTGAAAATAAAAGTGTTAATCGAAAAAAGCTAGTTAGCTCGGATATTCGAAATGAAAAAGGGGAATTTAAATGTTTTAATTGTAATGATTATGGTCATATAGCTCGTGAATGCCCGGCGCCGAAGACTTCAGATTACTGTACGAAATGCAAAAAAGTAGGTCATTCCCAGAGAATGTGTAAGTTTGAAACAGATCAAAAGCGCGAGGGGAATAATTTATCTGTCAGTCAAAACAATTCGGATTCAAGTGCGTTGTTGGCGCCTACGAACTACTTGAAAGATGCTTATATTTATGGAAATAAAATGGTTGCGTTAATTGATACAGGAAGCAGCTGTTGCCTCTTAAGAGAAAGTATTGCAATAAAAATGAATCTGAATATAACCCCAGATAGCAGTAATTTATTTGGTTTTGGAAATCAAAATAACCCAGTAACTAAAGCTCTTGGAAAAGCTGTAGTAAATATTCGTGTAGATGATGTAGTTGGAAAATTTATTCCCTTATTAATTGTCGAAGATAATTCCCAACCATGCGATTTAATTTTAGGTAGAACATGGTTAGATTTACCATACATTGCTTTTACGTGTATTGGGGGTAATCTAAAATTTAAATACGCAAATGACGATGTTTTTTCAGAAATTCAAGTAGATTTAAAGGAAAATACAGTTAAATTGAAAACATTAAACGAAACTGAAATCGAAAGTAATTCAATTAATTTAATTAGAGCGAAAATTGAAGAAACCGAAAATTCGATAGTTAATGCAACAGTTTTAGTCAAAAGTATAGGACAGAATTTCGATTCTATTCTTGAAGTGGTTAACGGTGAAACAGTTGTACCAGTAATAAATAAAGAAGAATTTAACTTAAAAATTAGGAAAGGACAGTGCTTAGGTAGAGGAATGGAAGTGAGTGAGGAAAGCTTAATACTATCTAATAAAGTTAAAAGTAATAATGAAAAAGTTGAAGTTATAACAGTTAACAAAGAGAAGTATCCTATTTTAATGAAAGATATTAATTTTGACAAATCCTTAGAAAGTGATAAAAAATTGGAACTTTTGAATTTATTAAATAAGTATCGTGATTGTTTTGCTTTAAACTTAAACGAGTTAGGCTGCACGAATTTATGCAAAATGGACATAAAAGAAATAGAGGGCAGTAAGCCCATTTTTCAAAAACCATATAAAACAAATTCTGAAGAGAGGAAACAAATAAAAGAAATTGTATCCGAATGGAAGAGGTATGGAATAGTTTCAGATACAAGATCTCCTTATTCTAGTCCTGTATTATTAGTTAAGAAAAAGACAGGGGAACAGCGATTGGTTATAGATTATAGGAAATTAAACTCTCAAACAATAAAGGATAAATTTCCATTACCTAAAATTGATGACATTTTAGAATGTCTGGGAGGAAGCCAATTTTATACTACTTTAGATTTAGCTAGTGGTTATTTACAGTTACCATTGACTGAAGAAGCAAAATTGAAAACTGCTTTTATAACTCCAGACGATACAGGTCAATTTGAGCGAATGATCTTTGGATTGGCGAATGCTCCAGCAGAATTCCAAAGACTCATGAATCTTGTTTTGGGCCCATTATTCAACAAAAAAGTACTGTGCTACTTAGATGATATATTGATTCCAGCTAAAACATGGACCGAAATGATACAAAAACTTACTGAAGTATTTGAATGCTTAATAAAAGCCAATTTAATTTTAAAATTACCAAAATGTGAATTTGGAAAATTAGAGACTGAATTTCTTGGTTTCATACTTAGTAAAGATGGTTTGAAACCTGGACCACGTAAAGTAGCAGCTATTGAAAAATTTCCTATTCCGAAAAATACGCACGACATCCAAAGATTTTTAGGGCTTACTAGTTTCTTTAGAAGATTTGTTCCAAGGTATTCTCTCAAGGCAGCACCATTGTCTGAACTTACGAAAAAAGATGCAAAGTTTGTTTGGGAAAAAGAGCAAAGTGAGGCTTTCGAGGAACTTAAAAGTAATCTAATTAAAGCACCGATCCTAGCTCATTATGATCCTCAAAGTGAAACTGAGGTACATTGTGATGCAAGTTCAGTTGGATTGGCCGGAATATTGTTTCAAAGAGATAGTAAAGGGAATTGGAGGATGGTTTATTGCGTTAGCAAGAAAACTACAGAAACTGAACAAAAGTACCATTCGAGTAAATTAGAGTTGATGTCAATTGTGTGGACATTAGAAAGGTTAAGGCAGTTTCTGATAGGAATAAAGTTCACAATCGTTACAGACTGTCAAGTACTCGTGTATTTAAACGCTAAAAAGTCATCAAATCCTCAGATGGCAAGATGGTTTAACCTCATGCAAGAATACGATTTTGAGATCCGGCATAGATCAGGTGAACGAATGAAACACGTGGATGCACTAAGCAGAGCAGCTGTTGAAGAGCCAGAAGATACTTTGCACAGTATTATTGAAAGAAAATTTGAAGTTTGTTTGACCTTGAGTGAAGATGAGCAAATATTGATGATACAGCAGGCTGATCCAGAAATACGAAAATTAATAGAAATATTCAGAAAAAAAGATCAGGATAGAACAAAAGAAGAAAAACAACTTATAAGAAATTATATCTTTAAGAGAAATAGATTATTTAGGTGCATAAATGAAAATGGAAAAGGAAAATTTCTCTATGTTATTCCAAGGAATATGAGAAAGAGTACAGTAATTAAATTCCATGATCTTATGGGACATTTTTCTGTTGACAGAACTGTAAATAAGATAAGAGAATTGTATTGGTTTCCTTACATGAAACGTTATGTACGAAGGCACATTTCGAAATGTTTTGAATGTTTAATGAACAAAACGCCATCAGGAAAACAGCCTGGCTTGTTAAATCCAATTAAAGCAGGTCGTAAACCTTTTTCAATTATACATATGGATCATTTAGGACCTTTTGTTAAGAGTTCTAAAGGTAATCAAGAACTTCTGGTCATAATAGATAATTTCACACGATTTGTCCAATTGACTCCAGTAAAGAGTACGTCAACATCCTATGTGCTGAAGGCTCTGAAAAAGTTTGTAAATACTTATGGTCTACCTGAGAAAATAATAACAGATCGAGGAACTTGTTTCACTTCGCATCAATTTCAACAATATTGTACTGAAAATGGTATACATCATACACTCAATTGTACGAAGCGACCATGTGCAAATGGAATGGTTGAAAGAGTTAATAGAACAATATTGTCTACCATAACAACTGGTATGGAAGATCAGAATCACAAAGATTGGGATGTTAAAATACATGAAGTTGAGAGAAACTTGAACAATTTTGTAAACAAGTCAACGAACAAGACACCATTTGAATTGCTCCATGGTTATTCTCCACGATTCAACGATGGAATTTTGAGAAAGTTAGCTGATGAAGAAGCTCAGAGTTGGCAAGATCCATCTATAGTGCAGGAAGAATCTCGAAGACAAATAGAAGAAAGTCAACAAAAAATGAAGCAGTATTATGATAAAAAGAGATGTAGAGCAATGACGTTTGAACGAGGAGAAATTGTCGTAATGAAAAGAGCCCCGAAATCTTCAGGCCAACCTACGAAGACACAATTTAAGTACCGAGGCCCTCTTATTGTTACCGAGGTATTGCCGAACGATGTCTACCGTGTGACTCAGCTAGAAGAAAAAAAGAAAGGCCACTTCTACGCAACAACAGCTCACATTAGTCAACTAAAACCATGGCTAAATGAACCAGATTCGGATGAAGATGATACCGATAGTGCCAATAGTGATGATGAGGACTATAGCCCTAGACGCAATCCACATAGATCCACTCGCAAGGACTAAAGCTGAATGAGGGATCCTAAATGGTGAGATCTTTTCAGTTTTATTTAAAGAAAAAGTTGCAATTAAAAGGCAATGAACTTATCATAAACTATTGACTCTAAAAATAAATAACTTTAAAGATCATTTATTGTATACTGAAGTATTCATCAAGTATTATGAAAATTTGTTAAATTTATTCTGTGAAGGATTTAATATTCCTAAGTTCATTTATTTTCTATTAAACTTTTGTTGTAAGTAGTTTTATTAGAATTGTATCAAGAATTACTTTGTGGAAAAAAGTGTATTATATATTATTATAGTTTTTTTGTAATCTAACTTAATAATTTTCTACTTTTAATGGAAGAAGTGTATTATTAATGATAATAATTACAGTATTTGTTTGTGTGAGTGAAAAATAATGATAGTTATGTAGTTAATAATTTTATTTAATCTGCTGTGTTTAATTTAATTTTTAATGTTAATATTTGTTGTATTAATTAGTAATTTAGTATTATTACATAAATTGAGGACAATTGTAAGGTCAGTCTGGCCGAATGTTAGCAACAAATTGTAATATTACTTATAAAATGAGTGGCCACTAGATGGCAGTGTTTAAGAGGTCATGTTAAGAGGTGTGTAGAGGTAATTGAGAAGAGAGATTGTACGAAGGAGCTCACTATGAAGGAGCTAGCTAAAAGATGTCTGTAAATATTCTGTAAATAAATCTTTAAATATTAGTAAATTTATAAGAACTTCTTCCTTCCCCTCCTAAGCTACTGACTCGTCATCTGACAAATAGAATGAAACCGATAACAGTATTATTTATATATATATATATATATATATATATATATATATATATATATATATATATATATATATATATATATATATATATTCAGCCTACCTCGCTTAATTCATTTTTATAACATATTCTTTATTTAAATACATATTAGATTAGGGATTTCGAACCTTTTTTGAAGTACGCGCCACAAAGTCATAAAAATTCTTTTTTAAAATAGGTAACGTGCCACATTTAAATTTCATTCGAAATGTTAGCGTGGTGAAACTATACGTACAGTGGCGGCAAAAAGTATTGGCACAATATGTTTTTTAACGTTAACTCTTAAGAAAATCATACAATTTTGATAATTTTTTCACAACCAAAAAAGAAATTTACATTGATATAAATGTGTTTTAAAAAATTTTGTTTAACTATAAATTTTATTTGAAAAAATAAATTGTTTAAGTAAGTCAAGTGGATATAAGTATTGGCACAATTAGTGTTCTCTAAATTATGTAGTTAGTTTTGTTTCACTGTTTAGCTATAATACATAGTATAAATTGTGAACAAAGTTTTTAAGTGTATAAATTTATATAAATATTTAAATTAACTAGTTATGCCTAAAACAAAAGAACTTAGTATAGGCACACGTGAAAAGATAATTTTGCTGCGAAATCAAGAAAAAACATATCGTGAAATTGCTGCTTATTTAAATTTAAGTTTTTCCTCAGTGAGAAATGTGTGTAAAAGGTATGAAGAACGTGGTACGATTGAAAACCAAAAGCGCACAGGACGACCAAAGAAGCTAAATGCTAGAATGGTGAGAAAAGTTATGAAAGAAGTCGAAAAAAATAATTATGCCAGCGCGAGAAATTTGGCTAATATGGTCGAGTCAGTTTCTGGAGTACAGGTCTCTGAAAGAACAATAAGAAATGTACTGCACTCTGTTGGTCTACATGGCAGAACACACCAAGAAAAAAACCTTTTATCAGTGAAATAAATCGTCAGAAACGCCTCGCTTTTGCCAAAGAATACATAAACAAACCTCTTGGATTTTTGGAAAACTGTTGTTTTCACGGACGAAAGCAAGTTTAATGTGTTTGGTTCTGACGTAAAAGGACAATTTGGCGAAGAAAAAACGAAGATTTAAAGAAGAAAAATGTGATTGTTAATGTAAAGCACGGAGGTGGGGATGTGTTTCACATAATGGTGTTAGAAACCTTGTTTTTATTGAAGGCAATTTGAATGCAGAAGGGTACGTGAACATTTTGCGTGATAATCTAAAAGCAAGTGTTACAAAAATGGGATTTCTAAGTGACTATATGTTTTAACAGGACAACGACCCAAAACATACTGTACTCAGAGCCAAAGAATGGTTACTGTACAATGTACCAAAACAGCTTCACACTCCTCCCCAATCACCAGATATAAATATAATTAAAAATTTATGGCATTCTCTAGATGTGATGGTGAGAAAACACCACATTACTGGAAGGAATCATTTGAAACAACTTTTGGCTGAAGAATGGGACAAAATAATCTTAGACTTGATCCAAAACTTGGTTCACTCAATGCCCAGACGTCTCCAAGCCATTATTGATGCAAATGGACTTTTTACTAAGCATTAAATTTAAATTAGATGTTGTTTAACGTCAAATGATGAAAATGTGCCAATACTTTTTTCCAAGTAGATTTATGTATTTTTTTATATTTATGTACAGTATTTAAAATTAAAAAAATTTCTGAAGTACACATTGTTTCAGTAAATCATAAGCATTTTGTTTATTCTTAATTGAATGAATTGTTTTATTTTATAAATTCAAAATTTGCAAAAAACTAGATGTGCCAATACTTTTTGCCTTCACTGTGAGTATAATTAAATAAACAAGTAAAAGTAATTCTTCTTTAAGCAATTTTTTATGAATCAATGTTTTACAAAAAGCAATATGCTAGAAACACAAAATTCACCTTAAAAACAATTATTTTTAATGTGATTTTTGTTGCTGTCCACAAGACGATAAAGATTTAATATCTGGTTAATATTTAGTTAATTTCAACAGTAGTCACATGCAGAGCTCGACTCTTCCGTCATTCCATTCCTACATTTATTTTTTATAAAATTTAATTCTGAAAATAGAGATTCACATGCCCGCGTCGATGAAAATATTGATGAAATTGCCTTTGCTAATGTTTTTAAGCAATTAAACGTGTCAGGAATTGAATTCCATGCAGTTAGAATTTCATCTTCTGCAATTTTATTTATTTTATCCAATAATAGAATTACTTCTAATAAATTCTAAATCCTTTCTTAAATCAACAAATTTTTGGTTCCATATGGTACTTGACTGAAATTCAACTAATTCCTTAAAATTTAAATACTCAAGAAATTTTAAGGTTAGCTTTTCAAATGGTATTGTATCATGATATAAAATAAATTTTAAAGTTTCTTCAAATTCTTTAAAGTACGTAAATCTTGAAGAAAATTCCTGAATAAGGGATTGAATTGCTATTGAAAATTCTTTCGTTAATGATCCTTTATTTGGCTTTTCATGACATTCACTTTTAGAAAAAAAATTTTTGTATTCGGAAAATATTTATATGAATTTGTGAAAGAATATCACGTTTAAAAATCTCTAATTTCACATCGAACGTTTTGATTAATTCAAACATCATAATGACTGTTTTATTAACACCTTGAAGTTTTATATTTAATTCATTTATAAGTGAGAGCATAAATCAATGAAAAAAAATAACTCTGCTAGCCATTCTACATGCAATACTTGATTGTATTGGTCAATAATGTTCTCATTATTTAGAAATAATCTTATTTTCTTCAAACAATCAACAATTCTTTGCAAAACTTTTCCGTGGCTTAACCAACGTACATTACTGTATAAAAGTAAGCTATTGTAAGACGAATTTACTTCATTTAACACAATTCTTAAAATCTTCTTTTATTTATGCTCGTGCTGATAATAAAATTGACTAATTTTGCTACAAAACTCAAAACATCGTCAAACATTTTTAAACCTATTTTGGCACCTAACGCTTGTTGGTGAATAATGCAATGAAAATCAAGAATTGTGTGTCCAATACGTTTTGTAAAAAAATTTATAAATCCATTTTCCCGTCCAGTTAAGCTGCGGGCACCGTCAGTTGTAACTCACACAATTTTAAAAGGATATATTTCTCTCTTTTTTTAAATGCATCTATAACTGCATTACAAATGTCTAATCCTTTTGTTGTTGTGGTTAATGTGGATAATCTTACTAACTCTTTTTTAATATTGTTTTGAAAAAAATAGCGTACAAAAATTGCTAAGCAAGCAGAGCCTATTACATTGGTGGACTCGTCAAAGCAAATGGATATAAAATTGCAAGACTTTATATGAATTTTTTGTTGAAAATTAACATTTTCCGCCAAACCCAAAATTCTCTCTTTCACTGTATTCCTAGCTATCGGTATGCCTTTAATTCTTGGGATAATTTTTTTTTGTTTTCGATATCATCGAATAAGTTTGGTGCACATTGCAACCTAGCATCCTTTAAAAATTCGCCTTCCTTAAAAGGTTTCGCATATTGAGCAATAGTTTTAGAAACTTGATAATAAGCAGCAGTGGTGTTTGTTTGACTTCCAATATATTTCGTTAAAGAAGTAGTTTGAGCATTTTTATTTTTTAAGGTACGTGATATGTACTCCTTTTGCTCTTCTACACTTCTATCGAGAAGAAATTTATGGTTGGTTTCATAATGCCGCTTTACTGAAGATGTTCTATAGACTACAATTTTACAACTTAAAATATACACAAATTGCTTTACTTTCCTTTTCAATCATACCGTATTTATCGGTCCACCAAGCTCGAAATTTTCTGCTAATACATGTTTCGGATAATTTAGATTTTTTCATTGAAATAGCCATAATAAGGAATTCTAAAAAATGTAAATTTTGATAATAAATAAAATATTGTTATAAAATAAATAATTTATTCTGCATTCGTTTGTAAGAACATATTTCGTCACATATTAAAGTATTAAAACTGTTACCAATACAAGAAAATAATGCATTAATTAAAGGTAATTTTAATAA
This sequence comes from Latrodectus hesperus, assembly GCA_037975125.1. Lineage (NCBI taxonomy): Eukaryota > Metazoa > Arthropoda > Arachnida > Araneae > Theridiidae > Latrodectus > Latrodectus hesperus. Next base: position 49,960 of record JAJQOW010001205.1, read on the forward strand.
TTATTTCTATATTTTACACAGATTTATTGATAAAATTATTTCTCATAATTTTAAAACTTTTTATTGTTAAAAAATAAGCAACATAAATTATTAGTTTCGTTACTTTTAATACCTTAAGGTTGTTACAGGTTAAAACTTCAGTCGTAACGCAATATGTTCTTGCTAACGAATGCAGAATATAAAATCTGAAATAATATGTAAAAATATTTACCTGAAAATAACAATTTATCTATTTACAATAAACTCTTATGTTTTTTGACAAGTCACTGAAGTTTCAAAGACGACGGTTTGCTAAAAATGACTAGTGCAGTCTGTCGTCTGATTCTGGCGCTGTGACGGCAACAACATGCAATAACATTAGCAGGCGAAACTGGATACGCAAAAAATTTTATCTAATGCGCATTTTTATAAATTTCGAGAGAATTCATGCAGTAATTTAATAATAAAGCGTGTAATTTGGTAGTTCTAGTCAACATACTAAAATAGGTAATCAGTACTGCAAATTTATATCATAAATTATAAATTAAAGATAGATTGATAATTTTTAATTCATTTCTATCAAAAAAGATAACTTTTAAAAAATAATTTTGTTTTTGTGCATGCCATCAAAGTTTTCAAATGTGCCACTTGTGGCACGCGTGCCATTGGTTCGCCATCCCTGATATAGAGAATTTATTTTAAAGTAATATATATTTCTGAAATTTTTTTGAGGAATATTTTGTGCCATTGATGTAGAGAATTTATTATAAAGTAATATATATTTCTAAAAATTTTTTGAGGAATATGTTGTATGTATAATTTTTCTTAAGTAGAAAAAAATTGAAATTCTCTGCTTCTTCTCTTTTCGTAGGTCAAAATATATCGTTTGAAGTTTCATGTTTCGCATAAAACACCTCAACTTCAAATAGGTGAATTCTTTTTCCCTTACATCATTAAATATTTTTTGTGAACTCATTTTTATGTCAATTTGTATCCAGTGAGTAGAAAAGTATTATAAATGTATGTTTTTAAAATTTTAATATTTATTTCCTTACCTAAAAATTATTCTCAGATATACGATAAAAATTTGACACATTTTGTCATCGACTTCTATGGAATTATTTTTGATAATAAGCAAGATTTACTTTGTCCATTTCTATTACTATAATTTACAAATTGTTTATTTTAATTTCTGTTTCTCACGATCGAAAAATTCTGAATTAGTTAAAAGTATTTATTTTTTCTGTCCTTTCTTAGATATTTCCAATTTTTCTTTTAGAAAACCTAATTAAAACAATAACATTTTTCCCAAAGATCTATTTTCTCCTCTTTCTATAGTTCAAGGACCTTCACCTGTGCCATTTTTTTTTTGAAGATGACATGCACAAATAACGGTTATTCTTAATTTTGGAAACACATCTAGGTTTTCAAAGTTATATTTATAAAAATTTACAAGCATTTAATGTTGTCTCTTCATCAATACATTTCTTAATGTATTGATGTTGGAATGAAAAATGAAAAACTTCCCAAAGCCTTAATGCCTCAAGCTATTCACTTTTTGAAACTGATGGAAAAAATGCATTAATAGCCATCCAATCTTATCTTCGGAATGAAAACGATATTCATGTATATTTTTTAAATATAAAAAAAAGACAGAAATCGCACAGAGATGTATCAGATATAAAGGCTGAATGTTATGTACTTTCTTGTCAGTTTGTTTAATGAGAAAAGGGATTATAATAGTGGAGTACTATATTCTAAATTGTCACTTCTTGAAGAACTTCTGGTTGGCATTTAGTACTGTATTGTTTCCTATGACTGTCTTCTACTCTTTCAGCTTGATGGACAGCATAACGCCAATTGTAAGTAGGGATGTTGAGAGCGTAGGAGTGTGGGTTCGATTCCCACCGTGGCCCTGAGTGTTTTCTTCGTTATTCTTCTGTGGTTGTACATCTGTCATTGTGCTATTTGTCCTATTATCGACGAAGACTTACAAGCGGATCTCAAGAATCAAGCATACAAGTCCGAATATATGTAATGCAATAAATAAAAAATAAGTAGGGATGGGACCTTGTTACTTTTCCTGTACTTAGTACGTACTGAGTACAATTACTTTTAAAGTAACAAGTATTTTACCGATTACATTTTGTACATGTTACAATTTTGTACAGCCATCTATCGGAATAAAATATAATGACAAAGTTTTTAAAATTTTATAAATAAATTGAATAAAAACTAAATTAATAATAAATTAATAATTAATTAAAACTAAATATTTTTAAACAGATTTAATTTAAGTATTTTTTTTAATTTAAGAAATCTGACCTAATTTAAGGTTCAAATAAATATGTTATATATGTTCATAAAATAAAATAAAAATTTTAAAAAAAATAATAACAAAAGTAAAAGTTAATAAAAATTGCTAAATACATAACAAGTTTATCATGCTTTTCTTATATTTAAAAAAACGTGATATCTTTGAAAAAGAACGATAATCACTATATAGATGTGCCACGATTATTAATACTCTCAACTCATTTATTTTATTAACCGATACGAAACAAATGTACATGCGTATTTTATTCGCAATAGAAATTCATAATATCTCCCTCTCCAGCCCAAAGAGATCTTTCAATTCCCAAGTATCCCTTTTCTATTTTCCAGTTAAACTAACTGTCATTTCCTTTCTCCCACCCAGCCTCCCTTCCATAAGAAGCTACTACAATCTCATACTTCATTCATCTATTGATATATCGATGCCATTGTTACTTGTACTCGCTCTGTCATTGGCTCTTCTGTACTTGTTACATTCAGTCAAGTACACTGTAACTACACTGATTACTTTGAAACAGGCACGTACTCGCTGATTAATTTGTAACAAGCAAGTACTCACGCACTCGCTCATTACTTTGTAACAAGCAAGTACTCACATACTCGCTGATTACTTTGTAACAAGCAAGTACTCACATACTCGCTGATTACTTTGTAATAGGCACGTACTCACGTACTCGCTCTTTCTTTGAAACTGGTAAAGTACATTGTATCTGCAACTGTCTGAGGATAATCGCGAACTCGGGCTGACTTTGTTACTGGAAGTACTGAGTATTTGGAAAAAAAGTACTGATTACAGGTTGTTACATTCAAATACTGATTACAAAATACTGGTGACAGGTATTTATTCCCATCCCTAATTGTAAGTCATTTTAGCATCATCCATCACATAAATTGCCCCCTGGAAGAACTTTTTATTGATAGGGATCCGTATTCACAGATCGAAAGGGAGGAAATACGGAAAACTCCCAAAACCACACCACGACAAATTTGCATGCAGAAGTTGATCAACAGACTGAACACCGAGCCTTATCCTCCAAAGAACGTTGTCTCAACACTAGGTCACGATGAACCCCTAAAACTGTACATGTAAAAAAACGGGGTATATTAACTTTTCATGGCATTTATATTTTCATTATTTCCTCATGTACCAAAATTTTAGGAATAATTTTATGACTTTGATCTTTTAAAGGTTTCTTTGTTGATACTGACATTCTCATCTTTTTGGAGCATAGTATTTCCCCAACAGCAAATTACTTTTTTGATATGCAATACTTCATGAATAATTTTATATACGGCAGTAGATCCAAAATTAAGTTTCTTTTACATCGGTTGGTAAATACAGCGATTATTAATTTTTTAAGTATAATTGATCCATTGTTTTGGATTTCTTAACGACAATGCCTTTTTTTGTCTTTAAAGGAAACAAGTGATTCGTGTGATATTCTGTAAAACAACTGAGTTTAGTAGCACGAGATGGAATCTTATATTTAAATTTTAAATAATTAAATTTTCAGCAATTAATCCATGCTAATTGCTAACGTAAATTTAATTATTGGCTACTTCAAAACACTTAAAATATATAAGAAAATTTAAGACTCGCATTTTTGCTTACATATAATAAGTTCGTTTTTCTTCGTGCAGATATGTTATGGTTAAATTCGCTTCTGAAAAACTGTTATCAATGATGCATACTTTCATTTTTAATAAGGTTTAAAAAGCAATGCTAATTGGCATTTACTTTTCTAATAATCAATCTTAAACGAACAATGATTATTATTTAGTTTAATTTTAAAATTATATTATTAGTTATTTTAGTCTCTTAATACAGAAAGTAATTTAATGAACAATATTAAAACATTTGAATTATTTAAAATTCTAAAAGTTCAAGACAATGTTGGTATTTGAAACAAAGCCACCAAGCTACATTTGATCACTTCAGTTTATTTTAATCCATAGAAACGAAACTTTTTATTTCACAAAACTACTCTTTACTTATTTTTCACTTTAAATAATAACTTAATATTCATTATTTTTGAGAAATGCTAATGTTAACTTAAATATAGTGAATACTTATATAGTTAATACTTCAATCACTATTTTCATAGCCGCCCAACTTGTCTAGTGATCAGCATGCCTGATTGCAGATTAGGAGGTCCTGGGTTCGAATCCCGGTTCGGACATGGATGTACTTTCTCTCTCTATCTATATCCTGTCTTGTCCTTTCCTTGTATGAATGAGGTGTGAATGGTTGCCTACCCTATAAACGGATACCTATGGCATGTGTGTACTGAAGAAATCGGACTCCACACCAAATATGGTTCAATTGGAAAAGTGAAGCAGCGCACCCCATAATGCCAGCCTAGCTGGCACACGACAACAATTATTTTTATGAATAATCTTGATTTGTAAGGTATAACCTCTTCAACATGATATATTTGAAACTACAGTAGTATCCCCTTTATAAAAAATGAAAAAAATGGTACTTTTATAACACGTTTTTGTATTACGCGATTTTATATACCTCGTATAACACGTTTTCCCCCATATTATGCGCTGATTTCCAACTTTATATTTCTGTACTGCGAAACTTATATAATGATTTGTACAGTTTACAATGCCGACCGATTGGCTGAGTGGTTAGCGTTCCGGACTTCTAAGCTGTTGGTCCCGGGTTCGAATCCCGGTTCGGGGATGGGTGTTTCTTTTCTTCTCTGTTCTCTCTGTCCTTTCTTCTGTGATGTTGTATGAATGTGGCCCACCCTGTAATCGGGTTTGTGGTAGTATGGCGCGGGTAACGCTACTCGCCTCCGTGACTTGGTTCACAGGTGCTCGCTGGGTAACGAGTAACAGTTTCTGACCTTGTTGTTGGCATAGGGTTCAGTTACCCTTGTGTGCCCGCCATTGGATAAAAAAAAAACAGTTTACAATCAATTTTGCGTACGTTTGCATTTTGTGTTAATTGTGTTCTTATTAAATTAAATTAAATTACATTATATTATTGGCCTTTGAATATATTTTGCTCAAAAAAAGATGCCGAAGAAAAGTTATTTCAGATATTTTCTATAGTGAATTAACATGTCATAGAATTATTTTTGGAATTATTTGATTTATTTAAAAAGAACTGTTTTTCAGTTACATTGATATAAATTTTTATTTCTTGTTCTTAAAATGTTCTTAATTTGATTTTAATAAAACTGACATATTTCGTTCATAACATAGCCTTTCCTTAATATTCGATTTAAACTCCCTTTTACAAAAAAAGTTAAACTGAATATTTCTACACAACACGTTATACAAGGTCATACGAGCGCGTTTTACGAGAACACTCGTACAACGCGTTTTCCTATAACACGAAACTAATATACCGTGCCATAGCGGGGATTACTGTAAAATGCAATGTGTGTGGTTGATAGAATAAAATATTTTTATTACATCTCGTTCGCAGTCGCTCACGTTAAGTTATGAGTTTTTATACCAATTGTTATTCAGGGGATTTTAAACTCATTTATTATCTATAATTTTCCTGTCCGTCATTTACCAATCATTTTTAAATGCTTCTTTGTATTTTTAGAAACATCATTACTAGCATGTTCTCAAAGTTAGATCGGTCATGGACCGATCTAACTTTGAGAGAATATCCATGACGTCAGATAACCTTTCATCTTCGTCACACATAGTTATTTATTACATCGCACTGAGACGACCTTGAAAAATCGACTTGTGGACGAATTTGCTGGCTGCCTTCAAATCGCATTCTTCCAGCGGAAGCAAACAAGGCGAAGTTCACTGTTGAATCTCTGAGTGTCGTCAGTAATGAGGCAAATAAAAAAAAAAAATTCGTGATTTTTAAAAGTAATAAAGTTTTTTTAAATACACTAAAGTATTTTTTTAATCATAAATTTTTTCCGTTTTTTGTAAAAATTTTGAAAATTATGAAAATTATCTGTTTTTCTAAATAATAACGTTTCAAATCTTTAATTATACTGCTTCCAATATTTCCTGAAATTGTTATCTTTTCTTATTTTTGTCTTGACTGATTCAAATTTTTTTGCCTGGCTCTGCGGCTCACAAATACCACTCGTGTCATTTCACGCTCTCTTGAAAAAAAAAAAAAAATCGTTAAAACTTCTCTTATTTTATTTTCTGAACATTTTGTGCGTAAAACATTGATCGTAACGAGTATCCGAAAACCATGATCCCAGAAGTCGTTTGGAATCGCTTTGAACCAAATGCCCTTAAGCAATAGTCAAATGGATTTGGACATGACACCCATATCGAATAATGACTCGATGGCTCCAACTCGAAGGAATCAAAATTAAAAACATTGTCGAAGTTCATTTCGATGATAAAATGATTTATTACTTAAAGAGCAAAGCATCGGTTTGAGATGCCATTTTATTGGTTGTCCGAAAGTATATTGATTTCTTTATAACACAAACAATTCAAAAGTTAAAATTATTTTTTCCAATGGCGGGCACAAGAGGGTTGAACCCTATGCCACAACAAGGCCAGAGACTGCTACTCATTTGTCGTCACCTGTGTACCAAGTCACGGAGGCGAGTTGCGTTACCCACGCCATACCACCACAAACCCGTTTATAGGGCGGGCCACATTCATACAACAACACAGAAGAAAGGACAGAGAGAACAGAGGAGGAAAGAAACATCCATGCCCGAACCAGGATTCGAACCCGGGACTAACAGCTCAGAAGTCAGGAGCGCTAACCACTCAGCCAATCGGTTGGCGAAGTTTAAATACTCGGGTAAAAATTTAACCAATAATTTATACCAACCAAGACACACAATTCTCGAAGATATCTATAATTCGTTTTGCCTTAATTTCAAACGAGGAAATTGCAAATGTGATGCCGCGTATAGTCAACTTATTCATTTCATTTCAGTCTTTTTAACGGTCCGTTTTTCGATGTTGAATAAATTCGAAAGGGTTACCACAGCGCACATACCGACTGTGCCTTTGATAAATTTGATGTTGTTTTCAGCCATGCCAATGCAACTGTTGAATCTGGATATAAAAGCACACCAGAAAGTGTAAAATTCAAAGAATTTATAGTTTTTTTTCCCTACAAGTCAGGAAAGCAACTCCGTCACGCACAACTCTAAACGAGGAACTGTCATTGCTTTCCTTGAAGCAACTTTGAACTTGATGCACAATAGAATGGCAAAAATTTTGTTAGAATCACTTAAACAGGGAAGACAGATGACAGCTCCATCCTTCAACGCCTCAGAGAATCCATGAAATTCTATTCTTTTAGATGAATTTGTTTGCAAATATCGATCTATTTTAAGGCTTTTTAATTCAGATAGGGCATTTCAAAATTTCTTCCAAGACCTCTTCCTTCATTCGAAGATAATTTAATGTCCCAGTTCAATTTAAAATTCCATAATTTTTGAAGAAAATTTTTATCTTGCACAATAATTGCTCCAACAATCGCTTGTGGATCAATTAGTCTTGCTATAGAGTCCAAAACCGAGCTTTTTATGGAATCAGTTTCTTCAGAGGGAATCTCAGTTAAACAAAATGCACCCCCTTTGGGAATCTACCTCATACACAGGGTCTTAACATTTCTTTTTCTGAATTTTCAAAGTCGCATTCTTGGTTTTCAAAGGGAACATTCTTCAAAAATGTAACATTTTTAAAACACCATTAATTCATTCAGTTCCATTTCTTCTGTCTTTAATAGAGATATCAGTTGATGTTGCAAAGCAATTGCTGAATCAATACTTTCAGCACCTAATAATGCAGTGCGAGATCGGTTAACGAACATAATTTGTTACAAGACTATGTTCACCATCCGAATTGTTCGTTAATCGATTATCGATTGACTATAGATTTTTTTTGTGAAATCGATTCACTCGTTCTGGAGACCCTACAAAAATAAAATTAACAAAAGGATGTATAATTTTTGCAGTAATTTAATTAAAATATAATACATACGTATAGTCTTGCATATTAATAAGTCTTTCTCATTTTTTGTTTATGGGGCATTAAAGAACATGTCCACAATGTCGATTGCTTTTCTCTCTGTTTTAAGACTGTTCGGAAGTGATTGATAACATTGTGTTGTTGTAAAGATCCTTAATCTTACTGACATCAGCTTGGTTTGGGGGCCATTTCAAAGACAGTTGCTCTGACATTCTCTAACTTCTTTAACGAATGAACAAGGGAGAGGGTACTTAAAATTACTGTAATTATGTACTGATGGTCTACTTTGGCTACAAATATTCTAAAGGAAAAAATTTTCTTTTCGAGTATAGAACTTTGATTAATAGGCAAGAAGAATAATTTAAAAGAGAGGAACGATTTTTGGGCCGTTGGATTTGGCAACCCTGCACATTATGCACCGAGAACCGAGAAATGTTCGTTAGAATTAGTTTTAGTTCGTTACACGAATATCTGTTCGTTGTCCGAGCACAAAATCTTTCGTGAAAGTGCCCGTTGTCCGATTTGTTTGCAAACTGTTCGTTAACAGATCATCTATAATATTTCATCTACGCAAAAGTCTATTAATGTTACAGAAGATGCCATCGGCCAATTAATCTGTTTATGCAAAGCTAATTGCT